>JAFLJL010009483.1:21519-47214 GCA_018398815.1 Conus ventricosus
CTAATCAGAAGTCACAGTCAGAAAGCTGACTTTGTCGCTACCTCTTGTGTCGGCTGGATTAAGCAAATAACCTTACCTACCTGTCTCACCTGAGTGATTGTAACGTGGGCAGCCCTGATATGCCTTTGCGGTCGCTGGCTATAAGCAACATTACCTACCTTACCATCCCCACACAAACAAGACATACATGCGTGTGTGTGTGTGTGTGTGAGAGAAGAGAGAGCGGAGAGAGAGCATTGAGAGAGAGCAATTAATGTAGAGTCGCTTGATATTGTTGGTGGCATATGTAAAGAATGAGGAGATAAAACTGCTAGAAGAAAAAAAAAATCATCACAATCTATCCTCCATGGTTTGACACTGACATGGGCAAGTTGTGTTCTACAGTGAACACCGTAAAGAGAAGTTTGGCCTGCGTGACAGCAATTTTGCTGGATGTAGTCTTCATTGCAGTGGTTATCTTCAGGAAGAATCCACAGCTTTGGCGTGGTCAGCATGGTTTTTGGTGTTCGTGTGCATCGCCAGTGTGTGAGCACCCATCAGAGCTTAAAGCAACATTTGCTCTGCACAATGTGCAGAAAGCATAATGAATTATTTGCTCTTTTCACTGACTTGGCAAAACATGAGTAAACACTCTTGTCGTTCTCTACCATCTCTGATTTTTTTTTTTTTTTTTTTTTTTTTTTTTTTTTTTTGCCTTTTCAGTCACAACACAAGAGTTTGTGTGAACGAATGGACTTGTGAGTTGATTTTAACGTGGTGACAGCCCTGATATGGCCCTTTGCAGTCGGCTGGGCTATAAGCAACATTACTTTACCTCATAGTGAGAGCCCTGATGTGGCCCTTTGCAGTCGGTTGGGCTATAAGTAACATTACCTTACCTCATAGTGAGAGCCCTGATGTGGCCCTTTGCAGTCGGTTGGGCTATAAAGCAAACATTACCTTACCTCATAGTGAGAGCCCTGATGTGGCCCTTTGCAGTCGGTTGGGCTATAAGCAACATTACCTTACCTCATAGTGAGAGCCCTGATATGGCCCTTTGCGGTCAGTTGGGCTATAAGCAACATTACCTTACCTCATAGTGAGAGCCCTGATGTGGTCCTTTGCAGTCGGCTGGACTATGAGCAACATTACCTTACCTCATAGTGAGAGCCCTGATATGGCCCTTTGCGGTCGGTTGGGCTATAAGCAACATTACCTTACCTCATAGTGAGAGCCCTGATGTGGCCCTTTGCAGTCGGCTGGACTATGAGCAACATTACCTTACCTCATAGTGAGAGCCCTGATATGGCCCTTTGCGGTCGGTTGGGCTATAAGCAACATTACCTACCTCATAGTGAGAGCCCTGATGCGGCCCTTGCAGTCGCTGGACTATGAGCAACATTGTCTTATCTTAGGATAGTGTGGTGTATTGAACAAAGTAGGAATAGGATAGTGTGGTGTACAAAATATTAAGGTAGGATTTTTTTTTTTATTTTTTTTTTTTTTTTTAAGGTCCCACACCGGGTGCGGATGAAATGGTGGGGATTCTGGTGAACAACGGGCTGTACGACATGGCTGTCATCGTGTGCCAGGCTTTCCACCTCCCCCTGTTTCCTGTCTTCACCTCCCTTTCTCTCAGGTAAGGTCAACCAGGGTAAGAATGACTTGAGATGAACTAAGGAGACACAGGAACATGTGGTGGGCAGTGTGAATGGTGATGATTTTTTCATGACCTATAAGATTAGAAGAAAAAGAAAGAAAAAAAGGTACCGTAATGTGCTTTGAAAATAAGGATGATAGGTCAGGAAGGGTCGTTACCTTTATGCAAATGCATGCTGTAAGCTACTTGCATTTTCCATTACAGTTTGGGCCTAGTGAGTGCTTTCCCCAGAGAGAATCAGAACTACTTTTTTTCTGGTCTCCTGTCGGTCCTCAACCACAACTTCTCTTTTGCATGCTTTTGTTGTTGTTGCTTTGCTTTCAGCAAAGAATAAGAAGTTTAGTGTTGGATGTAAAATTCAGAGTTTGTTGGATGACCAGATTTTTTTTTGTTTTTTGTTTTTTGTTTTTTGTTTTTTTTTTTGGGTTTTTTAAAGTGCTGAAAGAAAGGGAAACTTTTTGGGACAGGGAGATCGGGGGAAAACTCCCCAAAACAATTAAAATTCTTTAAAAAAGGAGGTTCGTTTCCCGGGAAATTTACAGGTTTTTTCAGGGCAAAAACCCCCAAAACGGAGTTGGCACCCCCGGGTTTTTGAGGGAGGTGCCGGGGGGATTTAACAAAAAGGGGTTTCAAAAAGAGGGGGCCCACCAACACCTCTTTCTGAAAATTCTCCCAAACCCGTGCTGCCCCCCGGGTCATCAAAGTCGGCTCCCTGATTGCCCCGGGTTCATTTGTAGGGTTCCGTCCCCGGGGGTGCTTCCGATGCCAAAATTTTGGGCCCCTGCCCAGGGGACCGTTTTTTCTGGGCAGGAGGGTGGGGTTTTTCGCAAGGAAACCCCTTTGAGGGGCCCGTGAAAAGGGAACCGGGCACATTTGCAAACTGCGGTGGCGCCCCATCCCCCTTTTCCCGGGAATTTTGTCCTTGTGGATTCAGGAATCCAATAAAAAGGGGTTAAAGGGACAGAAAAGAAATCTCCTTTTTGGAAGCCCGAAAAGCATTTTGTGGGCGGGCAGTCGCCGCCCCCTCTTTCGTACGCTTCGGCGTAAAAGAAATTTTCCCAAACCATTCCCCCTGGGCCCCCATTCCCTGCCCGTTTGAAATTTTTCGTTTTCAAAGACATTGAAAGGAAAAAAAACTGTCAGTTTGGGGGGAAGCAGGTCCCCCCCCTTTCCCCAAACCAAATGCCTGCCCCTGGGGGAGGAAAAAAAAAACCCCCCACCCCCAGATCCCCCGCGCCCACAACATCTGCTGCGGGGGCAGTTTAAAAAAAAAAACCCGGTTTTTTCCCCCCCTCGAACCCCTCGGGTCCAGGGCCCGTCCCGGGAAAAGGGGGTTTTTCCACCCCCAGTGGGGGAATGGTGGAGAAAAAGGAAAAAAACCCTCCACCATCCCCCAAATTTCCAGACCCCACCTTCCCCAAAATTTTCCCAGGTTTTTGGCCCACCTGGAGAAAGCCCTTGCCCCCCGGGCCCCAAAGCCCCAAACACAGCCCATTTAAAACAAAAAATAATTTCCATTTCCAATTGGCCGAGATGCTGATGGGGGAATTTTGCCCAGATCTCTCCCCCTTTTCCCCCTCTTGCCCCCAGGGGAAAATACAATTTTCCTTTTGGGAAATCCGGGGGTCAAAAATTCCAACTTCGGGAGTGCGCTTCTGTGTAAATCTATCCCCCCCTTTCTTTTGGGTTTCCCCTTCAAAACCCCCAAAATTAAAACCCAGAAACCTTTTTTTTTTGGGTTTTTAATTTTCTTTCAAAGCCTGCCCCCAAAACCCTTTCCCACTTTGGGGATTTCCCGGGGGGGGGTTTTCCCCTTCCCCCTTCACAAAACTTTGTTGTATAGCCCGGTCGCTCTTTCCCTACCCCCCTTTCCCGGCTGTAGCTCGAGAGTCATTTCTCCACAAGCCCTGCCCCCCAATCTGTTCCTTTTTTTACCCCCATCTGCCCGGCCCTGTGCGGCCCTTTGTCTTCTGTTTGGGGGGAATTTCCTCGCCCCTTTTTTGCTTTTTGGGTGATTTAAACGGTCAAAAACCCCTTTTTGGGGGGTATTCCCGGGGTTCGCTCCAGAGGTTCTGCTGATTGGGGTTGTCCTTTCGGTTTTTGGATTTGTGTTGTTAAACAAAAGGATTTGAATTTAAACCCCTTTTTTCCACGGGTTTTCACTTTGTTTTTAAAATTTGTGGGTTTTTTGTGCCCCCCTCGTTTGGTCCGGGAAATGGGGGTTTTTCCCATGACAATCCCACGGAGTGACCTTTTCCCTTCCTTTAAAACCCTGTAAAAAACTAAACCCTGTCTCTGTCTCTCAGCTTTAAAAATTTTTAAAAGGGGGAAAGCAAACGGGGGACCTTTTTTGCAGCCACTTTTTTAAAGGGAAGGTTCCCAGGACACTGATTTTTTTTCAGATTCCTGACCCAGGAACCCCGATAACTTTATGTTTTAAATGTGCGGGGGCCTTTTTTCCCCTGTTTTCCCCGTTTAAACTTCAAATGAAAAAAACCCACCCTGGTTTTTTTCCAAAATCCCCAACAAATTTTCCCCAAATTTTAGAAAAAGGGGGCCTCAGCGTCAGGATACCAAGGGCCCTTTCGGGTCCCAACGTTTCGGCCCATCGAAACCCCGGCCCTAAATAAAACCCAACCCCCTTTTAAAACCCAGTAAACGTGGGTCCTGGAGAAAGCTTCGCTCCAGGCTGACAAAAAAAATTTTCTAAAAAAAAAAGTGGGGAAACTTTCCTTAAAAAAATTTAAAAGGGGAAGAACCCCTGTCCCATTTGTGAACATCCCCCAATTTTTTGGTTCTTTAATAACAGAGAAAAAGCATTGAAATTCCCCTTGCTTCAACCATTGAAAAAAATTTTCCCCCTTTTTCTAAAAAAATCACCCAAATTTTTTGTAAAAAAAACAAACCCCTAAAAAAATTTTCCCCCTCCCAATTTTTCCCAATCCGACAACAGGGAAAGCCTCCCCAATCTTCCTTTCACGTTAAAGGGAGCTAAATCTGCCTTATCTCTTGCACCCGATTCCTCTCCATTTCCTAGATGAAATTATTATAAACCTGTTGAAACTTCTTCCGAAAAAGGGTTAAAGTACGTAAAATTATATAACCTTTGGTGTGGATTTCCCGGGTTGCTTTCCCCCCCCTCTTGGGGGGAAAGCCCCCCATTTTTCCCCCATCCCCAAACCGGGAAAAGATTTTTTTTTAACCCTTCAAATTCCCCGGCCCATTCCCTTTACCACCTGTGTTTGTAAATTTAAATTTGGAAAAAAGGGGCCCAATGCTGGGCCCATGTGGAAATTAAAACCCGAGGGCCCTTTTTGGCGAAAGAACAGTGTGGTTTCAAAATCGTAGTCCGTTGCCCTTTTGATTGTCGGAAATTCTACACTTAGGAACGCTTTTTTGAAAAAGACAGCAGGCAGGGGCAATTTTTTTCCCGACTTGGGAAGGCCAAAACGAACCAGGGAAGTGGGGGATAACTTCATAAAATCTCCACATCTGGGTTTTGGGAGGTAAATTTTCCCTCTTTTTAAATTCCAAAATTTTTTTGGGGCCAAACCAAAACAATTTCAGGGCCCGGGTTGGCCCCACTCTCTCTGATGTCCCGAGAAAGGGTTGGGTGTTCCACAGGGAGCCCCTTTCCCCCTGCCCTCTTTATTTAAAAATCCCCAAACCATTTTAAATCAGTTCCCCCGGGTTTTCAGACTGCTCTTTTTTGGGGAGATTTTGCTGTTTCCCGCAACGGGAAAAGCCTGTACCCGAGGGCCCCACCCGCAGGCCCCACCCCTTTGCGTAGAAAAAAATCCATCGGGGGGGCAGTTAAAAGGGGGGTTTCCACTTTTCTGCTACAAAAAACCCCGTGTTTTTATTTTCCATAATTTCCGTCATTTTTTTCCAGACCCCCCGGAACTTCAAGGGGGAAATCTCCCATTTCCACTGTTAAAGGGGCCCAAATTTTTTGGGGAGTTTTTTTTTGACCAAAAACTTAACTTTCTCAGAAAATTTTTAAAAACCTCAAAACGCCCCAAAAAAGGCACTGAATATTCGGGGGGCTGAAGGGCACCCCCCCGGGACTGGGGCCTGATAAGAAAATTTTGTTGCACCTCAAACAAAACCCCCTTGGCCTTTCAAAAGGGGACAAGGGTTTGTGTGTGAAGGGCTCCCGAAAGTCTCTTACCCCCAAAACTCTTGGCCCCTATCCACCACCCAAGGGCTTCGTCTCTTTTCTTGGAGCATTCCGACCCCCCGGGGGTACCCCCCTGTACGAAAGAGGCGGGTTAACCCCTTCACGGCCCAAAAGCAGGCTGAACTGTTTTTTAAATTTAATTAAATCCGCCTTTTTCCCAGAACCGCAGAATCCTGCATAAACTGTTTTTTTGGGACCCTCCGTTCCAAAGTAATTTTAAAGAAAGGGAAATAACCCGAAATGTATTCCCCGTTTTGGGCTTCGTATGCGGGGCCTCACGTGGGGAAATTGCGGGTTTATAAAACCCGGGGAAAGTTTTTTCCGTTTTTTTTCCAAATTTTCCGGAAAACCCTCCATGGCCCTTTTTTTCACCCCAGAAAATTCGTTTTGTTTTCCCATTTTTCCGTAAGGAGTTACCAGCTCCTGGGTAAAAAGGCTTTGTTTTGCCGAGCTCTTTTCCCAAAATTCCCTTTCCTTTTTCAAAAAGTTTTCACAAAGGGTTTCCCCAATTCTGGGGTGGGTGGCCTTTTCCCCCCTACTGCCCCTGGGGCCCTTCTCAGAATTGTTGGAAATATACATTCAGATCTTCTTTTCTATTCTGCTAACTTATGTCTATTTACGGTTTTGAAGATAATCTCCCATTCTGGAGGGGGGGATTTCCCGGGTTCTGGGGATTCGCTGCCCTTTTGGGGCCCCAAGCGGGGCCGAAACCTTCAGCTCCAAACCTTTTACTTTTTTTTGAATTTTTTGCAAGTTGAAGGCGGAGGTTACAACTTTTACTTTTTGTTTGGGGTTTTCCCGGGCCCATTTTGGGCATCGGGGGGGGAACGAAAGGGTTTGGATCGTTTGGCCAAAGAACGCCACAAGAGAAAAAAATGTCCAACACTTATACCCCCGGGCTCAGAATGTAAAAACCCAAAATTAACTTTTTATTGAGGACCCGGGCAGGAGGAGGGGAACACACAGCCAAATTTTAACCCCCTCTTTCAGATCCGTAAAAACCCTTTAAAAGGGACTTCCTCCCATCTACGTGGGGGGGGTCGTAAAGGGAAACGGTTCTGTCCCGGGCTGCCCCCCCGGGCCCCTTGGGTTTTTTACCCATTCTATTTTAAGGGTTTGAAAAAAGTCCGGGGTGCTTTTCCGGGCCCTGCACCACCCCCCAATGAAAAATGTTCTTTTAGAGTGTTGGGACTTGCCCGTTGTGAGACAAAAAAAAACCCCCTTTTTAACAGGAGCCCCTTAAAGATCCTGTTCGGGGATGCCCGCCTGTGGACCCTTTGGGGTTTTTGGGGAGAAATTAACATTTTCATTGATTTGGGGTTTTGGGAAAAAAGAAGGTTTTTTAAAAAAATTTTTGGGTTTCGTTTGTGCCCGATTTTCTTTTAAACCAAAGATGTGTGAAATTTTTTTTTTTTTTTTTTTTTTTTTTTTTTTTTTTATAGACGGTGATTGTTTTAAGGGGGTGACCCCCTGATGTGGCCCTCTGGGGTTCGGCGGGCAAAGCAACATTTTAAAAATAACTTATCTTTTTTTTAAAAGCCTTTAATTTCACTGCAAAATCCCCTTAAAATGTTTCTAGATTTTCCCAAACCATAATCGGTTTTAAGGGTTTTTTTTGGGGAAAAAAAAGTTTCCCATTTGATCTAAATTTGATTTGCCCTTTAAAGGGGGAGCCCCGTGGGGGGCTCTGGCGGGTGTGTTTGGTGTTCCCGGGTGGTCACCTTGGATTCTGCGGTGTGCTTCAGACTTCATGTTTCTTCTTGACTGTGTGTTGTGTGTTTGGGTGTCCCCTTTTGGTTTCCCCGTGTGTTTTCCCGATTTCTAGCTTGTTCCTTTGCCCTGTGCCCCCCGGGGGGGTTTCCCAACCTTGCCGTGGTCGGGGGCTTGCTTGGTCCTTTGACCCCTTTAGGCTTTGCTGGGGGGGGGCATCAATACTTAAAGAAAAGCTTTTTTTTAAAAAGGCTTCTAGGCCTAAAAAGCCCGGGGGTTCTTTTTGGGTTTGCACAACGTGGTAAGAGTTGATGCCCCCCGGTAGGGTTTTCCCTGTCAGATAGGCTAAGGGGGGGATCCCAATGGGAACCCGCCTTTTCCTTTTTTTTGTTTTCTGCCCCCCTTTATTTGGCCCCCCTTTTTATCTCGTCCCCCCTTCAAGGTTTTTCCCTTTTCCCCCCACTTTCCTTTTTTTTTCTGAGGGTTTCCCTTAAATCCGCCGCGTTTGCCGGCGGTGGACCTGTGTCGGAGGGGGATGAGATCCCGGGGATTGAGAGGGCCAGCGCTCTCCCCACATCCTTTGGGGCCGGGCCTCTCCTAGACGGGAGTACCAAATTTTTTCCCGGGTTTTACAAAACGGGCCCCCTTTTGGGGGCTGGGGCCAAAAAAAGGCATTTCTCCGGGGTGGGCCCCCAAAGGGAAACCCCCGCCCGTGCCCAGTCCCCTGTTTTTCCCCGGGGTTGGGCTGATCAGGGGGGTAGGGGGGTTTGGGAGGGTTTTTTTCTGTTGTAAGTCCCCCTCCCGAAGCCTGGGAAGGGGTTCCCCAAAACCCTTGGGTTTTTTTGGCCCGGCCCTTTGTTGGACTCCCCAAGGGGGGTGGGTTAAGGGGGGGATGAAACACAATAAAACCAAAAAATGGCTCTTTCCCCAAAAAAAAATCCCCCCCCCAAAAAGGAAGAGGAAGGCGGCCTTCCCCTATTTCAGGGGGAAGTTTCTGAAAGCATTCTGACCGGAAGGTTTCGACAGAGGAAAAAGGTTTTTTGGGGTTCCCGGGGTCGTGGGGGGAAGGGGCCGGGGGCAGGAAAGACCCCTTTCAGCCTGAGCCCTTTTGCTATTCAAAAGGGGTTTCCCAAAGGCTTGAGGTGACCCTCCGTCCCCCCAAAAATTGAGGAATTGGGTCGTTTTTTAGTTCAAAAGTTTGATCAAGAAAACCCAAACTGAACAGCTGTTTAGGGCCCAAAATTATGGTTTGGGGACAGGGTGCCCCCCCAAAAACCCGTTAAATTCCTCCCCCAAAGGGGTGATTCGCTGCAGATAAATTTAAGGGTGTTCCGAGGCAAAAAAAATAAAACAGAATGGCGTCCCCGGGTGTGCCCGGGGGTCCAGGGGGACAGTCAAGAAAGGTGCAGAGAGAGTGGCCCAAACCAAAAACCCTTTTCTGACCCTTTTGAACCCCGTGCTTCCCCCGGTCATCAAAGTTTGCTTTCCCCGAACCCTCCTTTTATCAGTTTTTTATGTCCCCTCCCCGTTGAGATGCTTCCCGGGGCCCCGAAGGGTTTTGGGGCCTGTTTAGAGCCCCCGTTTTTGGGAGGAGGTGTTCCCCGGGTTTTTCTGGGAAGGCAATCCCTGATGGGCCGTTTCCAAAAAATCCCGGGACATTGTGCTAACTGCAGTGGCGATCATCCCTCCTCTACCAAAAACTGTCCTCTTTGGATTTCAAGAATCCACCATTTAAAAGAAAAAAAACGGAAAAGCAGATCCCTTTTTTGGGAAACCCCAAGCAGGTTGTGGGGAGTCCCGACTCCAAACCCGCTTTTAAAATGCTTCGGCCGAAAAATCGGTTTTCCCGCATTTTCCCCTCGATCATCTGCTGTCCGACGAGGAAATTTTAAATTTTTCCCAAAAAATTGCAAGTCAGAACTGTCAACTCTGGTGGGAAACGGGTTCCCCCCCACCCTTTCCAAACCAAAAAAGGGCTTTCCCCCGGTGGAGGGAAAAAAATTCCCCACCCCAGACTGCCCCCGCAGTCTTTCAACATCCCCGCTGGGCCCCTTAAAAAAACCAGCCCCAAACCCCTCAACTCCCTATCCATGCCCGTGCGGGCCCAAAGGGAAATTTTCCCCCAAAGTGGAGACGGGGGAGAGGGGAAAAAAACCTACCATCTCCCAAATCCCAAACCCCACCCTCTCCAAAATCCAGGGCCCTTGGCCCCTGCGGGCAAGTCTGCCAGCGGGTCCAAAGGGCCCAAAACAGTCCCGTGAAAAAAAAAATTAAATTCACTCCAATTTTGGGCCCCAGATTCTGAAGAGGAGTGGGCCCGATCTCCTCCTTTTCGCCCCCTGCACCAGGGAAAATTTCAAAATTCCCAAATTTGGGTTTTCCTTTGGGCCCCAAATTCCAATTGAGGAGCGAAACCCCTTTTGTTTCGTCTCTAAAAAAACCTTTCCCTCGTGGCTCTTTAAGAAACTCAAATTTCCAAAGCCAGAAGACCCTTTTCTCTTTTTGCTTTAAAATTTTTTTTCGAAACCGCAAACCCTCCCGTTGGGACTGGCGGGCGGTGTTGCCCCCCCCCCCTACACCAAAAATTTGTTTTAAAGTCCTGTGTTTGCCTACCCCCGGGGGGTTTCAAACCCTTGCCGTGGTGGGAGGGCTTGGTTGGGCCTGTATCTTTTAGGCTTTGCTGGGGCGGGGGCATCCCCAAAAAAACGGCTAGTGGTTTGTTTTTTAACACTGCTGGCCCCGTTAAAAGGGCCCAAATTGGGTTTTTACTGGGCCCAAACATTACGTTTGGAATTGATGCCCTGGAAAGGGGCTCCCCTTTCAGAAAGGTTTTGGAGGAGGGCCCAGACCCCAAATTTGTAACCCCCCTTTTTTCCCATTCGTCTTTGCCCTTTTTAACGGGGGGTTTTTTTTTCTTTGTCCCCCCCTTAAGTTTCTTTTTCCCCACTCCTTTTTCTCTCTTTTGGGCTCCTTAAGATCCCCCGGTTGGGGCCGGGGCGGGGGCGACCCGTGCGGAGGGGGGTTAGATCCCGGGGATTGAGAGGGGGCCAAACGTCAAACCATTTACTTTGGCTCGGACCCCCTCCTAGCCGGGGGGGTACCCCCTTTACCCGGGTGTATTAACGGCTCCCCTTTTGGGGCCCGGGTTCCCAAAAAAGGGATTTCTCCCGGGGGCCAAGAAAACCCCCGGATGTCACCCCCTGTTCCCGGGGGTTGGGCATGACAGGGGGGGAAAGGGGGGGTTGGTTTTTTTCTGTTTTATTTTTTCCTGGAAGCCTGGAAGGGGGCAAGGCCCCCGGGGTTCTTGGGCCCCGGCCCCTTAAGGGTTTGGGCTCCAAGGTGGGTTTGGGTAAGGGGGGGATGAAATTTAAAAAAATACACTGGCTTTTTTAAAAAACCTACCCCCCCCCCCAAAAAAAGAAAGGCGGGTCCCCCCCTTTTTTAGAGGCCTTTTAAACAGCCCGCGATTTGAAACTGAGGTACACAGAAGCCCGGTTTCTGGGCTTCCGGGGTCGTGATGGGGAAGGGAGGGGCAAAGGGAAAGGGCCCCCTTTCATCCTGACCCTTTTGCCCTCCAAAAGGGCTTCAAAAGGTTTAGGAATTGGGTCATTTTTAATTCCCCAAAGTCATCTAAAAAGCAATTGAACAACTGTTAAAGCAACAAAGATAGTGGCCCGGGAGACAGGGTGACTCCCATTTAAAAAGTTAAAAAACGTCAAAAGGTGTGATTTGCTGCAAAGATCTATCAGGGGGCTCCGAGGGGGAAATCCCAAGGGCGGAAAATGGCGTCCCAAGGTGTGACGGAGGTGCGCAGGGTTGACCCCCTTTGGAAAGGTTTCAGAGGGAGTGGGGCACCCTCACCCTTTTTGAAAGGTTTTGCAAAACCCTGTGCCTTTCCCCCGGTTTATCCCAAATTTGGGGTTTTCCCCAAATGTTCATGTTCGACTTTGCATCCCCCCTTAAGGGGGTTTAATGCCAAGGGGTTTGGGCCTTTCAAGACCGCTGTTCCCGGGCAGGGGTGGGGCGGTATTTTTCGCAAGGCAACCCATGAAGGGCCGGGGTAAAAAATCCCGGGACATTTTGCAAACTGCGGGGCCCACCCTCCCTCCCCCTTCCCGGGAAAATTTTCCCTTTTGGAATTTTGGAATCTGGGAATACAAAGAGTTTTAAAACAGGAAAAGGGAAAATTCCCTTTTTTTTAAGCCCGCAAAACAGGTTGGGGCAGTCAGACGGGCCCCAGCATCTTTATATGGTTCGGCCGAAAGAAAATTTTCCCCCCGGTCAGTTGCGCCAGACTGATGAAATTTTTTTTTTCAAAGACATTCAGGGGAAGAAAATGTCGCTCTTTGGGGGAAAAAAGGCCACCACCTCCCCAAACCCCCCTTTAAGGCCCCCTGGGGGAGGGGAAAAAAACCGCCACCCCTCAGACGGGCCCCGCAGTCTCCCAAAATCTGGTGGGAGATTAAAAAACCCGCCCCCCCAACTCCCAATTCCTCGTTTCCGGGGCCCGTGCGGGGAAGGGAGTTTACCCCGTGTGGAGATGGGGGAGATGAAAGGGAAAAAACCTCCCCACCCCCAAAACCCCGCCCCCCATCCCCCAAACCCCCCCAGGCCTTTTTTCACCTGCGGGCGTCCCCCCACAGGTCCCCCAAAACCACCACAGTCCAATTGGGAAAATAACTAATAAATTCGCTCCTTAGGGTGGGACCGTTTTAAGAGGAGAAGACCTGATTTTTCCCTTTTCGCCTCGGGAACCCTGGAAAGTCCCTATTCCATTTGGGAAAAACCCTGGTCTAAAAATTCCCAAAATTTTGAGGAGGGTGCAGCTTCGTGGGCAGTCTCTAAAACCTTTCCCTCGTGGTCTTCAAGAAAATCAAATTCAAGCCAGAAGACCCTTTAAATTTTCCCGGTTTAAAAAATTCTTTCGAAACCTTTCACAACCCTCCACGTTGGGACTGTCGGGCGGTGTTGCCCTTTCCTACACAAAAATTTTGTTGTTAGTCCCTTTTTACTCTTCTACCTCCTTCGGCTGTGGGTGGGGGTCACTCTCCCCAAAAATGTGACAAAACTGTTCCCTTTATCTTCACCTTTGTCCCCCCGGTTTTTTGTCAGGGGCTTGCCGTCGTAGAAGAACTTCCCCGACCTTTTTTGCTGGTGGGGGCCTTTTTCGGGCCAACCTCTTTGGGGGGTGCCGGGACGTTCCCCAGAGGTCTGTATTGGGATGTCCTTTCAGACTTGGATTTGTGGGTTTTCTGAATGACGGTCTCAACTTATCTCCACCCCTTCCTAGGGTTTACTTTCGTTGTTTTAAATTTTTTGGTTTGTGACCCCTCGCTGGGCCCGGGCAAAGAGTGGTTTCCATGGGCGATTTTGCCCGGAAGTGACCATTTTCCCTGTCCTTTACCAAACCCTTTTTAAAAATTTCACCGTTTTTTGTCTTCACATTCAATTTAAAAAAAAGCCCCAAAATTGGGTCTAATTTTCACCCCTATTTCCAAGGAGTTCCGGACCCCTGGTTTTTTTGAGTCCGGACCCAGCAGAATCCTTTCCAAACTTGATTAAATGTGCTAAAACCGGGATTTCCCGTGTTTCGGCCCCAAAAATTCAAATTCCAAAAACACCCCGGGTTTTAAATTTGATTTTCCAACAAAAATTTTTAAAGTCCGAAAAACGGGTTTAGCCCTCAGGTATACCACGACCTTGGGGGCCCAAAGCTCAGCCCTCAAAAACTCCGTGCCCAAATTTAAGACACACTTTTAAAATCAGAAAAATCGGGGTTTTGGGGGCTTCTGCTCCCGGCTGACATCAAAACTTCAAAGAAAAAGTGTGGAACTTTATTAAGCCAAAACCAAAGGGGACCACCCCGTCCCATGTGAAAAATTTTTCCCGGTTTTTGGATTCTTTTTAAAAAAAGAGAAGGAAAGGGAGTTCAAACTGCTTTCTTCAACCCCCCTTGAAAAAAATTCCCCCTTTTTCTTAAACCGTACTTTTGTCAAACACAAAGCCCTAAAAGAACCCTCCCCGGGGGGTTTCAAACCTTTCCCCTGGGCGGGGGGGGCTTGGTGGTCCCTTTTGAATTTTTTTAGGCCCTTTTCTGAGGGGGGCATCAAAAACCCGGGTAGAAAGGTTAGTTTTGAACACTTTTAGGCCTTTATGCCCCAAATTTTCTTCCCGGCCAAGCATTAGTGGGGAGGGAAATTTTGCCCCCGGTAGGGTCTCCCATGTCAAAGGTTTGGAAATGAGGGGCCCCGACCAAAAAAATAACCCCCCCTTTTTCCCATTCGCTTTTGCCTTTTTCAACGGAAACCCTTTTTTTTTCCCGTTCCCCCTTTAAGCCCTTTGTTTCCCCCCTCCTTTTTTTCCCCTGTGGGCTTTTGAGGCCCCCCGTGTTTGCCGTTTCGGTGCGTCCTGTGTTCGGGGGGGGAATTGGATCCCGGGGGTTGGACCGCGTGTTTACGGGGGGTTCATCAAATCACCACCCTCTTTGGTGGACTCCTTAGGGCGGTGGGTTTAAATGGCCCCCTTTTGATCAAGCGGCTTTGGGCCTTTCCCTGCCCCAGCTCAGGGTTAAAAGGGGGCGGCTTGGGTAAACGGTTTGGGGGGCTTCTGTGGAAAGGGAAAAGCTTTCAGACCTGGTATATCCTTTTTTTGGGAATTTCCCGTTGCCCCGATATCTGGGGTTCCCTTTTAAAATGGGGGATCCCCCTTGTTGGGACTCGTTTGGGGGGTGGGGAAACAAGGGGGGCGAAATTTTAAAGAATTTAAAAAAGGCCCCCCAAACCAAAAAAAAAATACAGGCGGATTTGGAAACGGGCACAGAACGGGCCTGAACGTGAGACAAGAAACCTTTCAGGCTTCTTTCCCCGTTGGGTTTTTGTTGAGGGAGCGGGTTAAGATAGACCCCTTCGGGGGAGTCCCTTTTTCGTCGCGAAAGGAATCAATGGGGCTCAGCGGGAAACCCCCCCCCGGGGTCAAAAGACTGAGGAAAGGGGCCCTTCGGTTTTAGTTCCCTTTTCCCAAAAATTTCACTCTGAAAAGCTTTAAATCGCGACGTTGATTTTTCGACCGATTTAGGGGGTCTCCGCACCAAAAATTTTTAACTCTTCCCGGGGAGTAATCCGGGGCCGAGATCTTGAGGAGGGGGGGGGGTGGGGCAAAGGAAAATCAAGTCGGGGAAATGGCCCTGGGAAGGATTTACCCCCCCGTTTTCGTGTGCTTGTAAAGCAAAGGGAAAACCCGGGGTCCCCCAAAACCCCGGGCACCCCCTTCTTTCCCCTTTTTCTCTAAACCCCCTCCCGGGGTCGATCACGGGGGGCAACCCGGAGTCTCAGTTTTCGCTTTTACATCCCCTCCCCTTCCCCTCTTCAAGTGCCAAAAAAAAGGTTTTTTTTTTGGCCCAGTGAAGGAGAAAGCCGGGGAAAAGAGGTGTGTGGGAACCCGGTGCCAGCCCCGTCCCCCGGGGTGGGTGTTTACATCCCCCCCCTCTGGGGCCAAAGTTGGGGGCAAGACCCCCTGTCATTTAAAAACCCGCCCAAAAAAATGGTTGAAGGGGAAAAGGGAAAAACAGAGGAATAAAGATGAAAAAGGAAACCCCTTTTTTTGGGCGAAAAAGATTGAAAAAAAAAAGCAACCCACTGCTGGGCTCTCGTTTGCAGCCGCAGTACGGAAGCCCCAAAGACAGTCAGCATCGGGTGCAAGTCCCGAAAACCTCGTTTTGCTTAGAGAGAGCCAAAGGGCCCCCTTTTGTTGCCCCAGGGAGAAAAATGCCCCGGACGAGCCCAGCAGTCCCTCGCCTTTAGAAACGACCCGGCTTCCCAAAAACCCACTCTTCCCCCCCCAAAACCCTTTGGGGGGAAAAGTTTAAACCCGGGGCCCCTTTAGGGCGCAGAAAAGTAAAAGTTATTGAAAAACAAGACAAGACCACCCCCCCAAAAACCCCCAAAAGGGGACCCCGCGCTGTCAAAGGGAGCTGGGGTGTTGGGGTTTTAAAACCAAAAACCCCCCTAAAAAGAAAGCCCCCTTTATTTTAACCCGATGAGAAAAAAAAAGGGGGAGAGAAACCCCCAACAAATTTGCAGCCCCTCTCAGATTAGGAGATTTTTGGGCATGGGAAAGAAAGGAAAATTGCTGGTGAATGTTCAAAAATTTTATTTTGTCCACTGCACCCTGGATAGTAAAAAAAATCCCTTGGAAAAAATTCCCTGGCCTTTAAATTCAAATTTTTTGGGGGCGGGGCTTCTTGTGAGCTAGGAAACCTTCGTCCCTGGCCCCTTCAGGAAACACAAATTCAAAGCCCGAAGCCCCTTTCCCCCTTTTTTTTGGGTTTTTTAAAGTTTTTATCCCAAACCGCCCCAAACCTCCACTTTTGGGGCTGTCTGGTTGGGGTTTCCCCCTTTTTTCATAAAACTTTGGGTGTTTTGTCCTGTCCCCCTTTATACCTCCCTTTTTAAAGGGGTGTAGCTGCGAGAGTCACTCTCCACAAGAAATGTCACAATCTGCTCACTTTATCCCGCCAACCCTTCCCGTCCCGGTTTGTGTCAGGGCCTTTTTCATCTGATGGGGAACTTCCTCGAAACCCTTTTTTTTGGGTTTGGGGGACCCTTTAAAAGGGCCCAACCTCCCTTTTGGGGGGTGTCGTTCATTCCAGAGGTTGCTTCTTGAGGGTTCCTTTCTGAAAATTTTATTTGTGTTTTTTGAACGATGGACTCCAAATTACCTCCATCTTTCCCCAGGGTTTTTACTTTTGTGTTTAGATTTGTCGATTTGTGACCCCCCGTGGGCCGGGGTATGATGGTCTTTCCTTTCCAAATTTCCCGGAAGTGACCATTTTTCCCCGTCCCTTTTACAACCCGTTTAACTGAAAAAACTGTCTCTTCCCAAACCCCCAAATTATAAGGGGGAAACAAAAAGGGAAACTATTTTTAAACCCCCCATTTTTAAAAGCCTTCCCCCCCCCCAAATGAAATTTTTTCCGTGTCCCGGGCCCCGCAAATCTCTGATAACCCGTCAACTTTGTCAAACCTGTTTCCAGTGTTCCTTCCACCAAAATTTCCCAAAAAACCAAAAAAACCCCCGGTTCACTTCAGAAAAGCCAAAAAAAATTTTAAAAATTCGCAAACGGGCTCAGGGTCGGGTTACCAAAAGCCCTTTTGGGCCCAACGCTAGAGCCCATCAGAAAATCCGTCGAAAAGAGACACAAAATTTTCCAAAATCATTAAAAAGTCGGGCCCGGGGAAACTTCTGCTCCAGGCCCGACATCTAAAAAATTCCAAAAAAAAAAAAATTTTGGAACATCATTTGAAAAATCAAAAGGGGGAAAAACACCAACCCCCCCCAATTTATCACTTTAAACTTGTGATGCTTGATCACTGACAACCAAGTGTTGCCAATCGTTGGCCCCACCCTCCAAAGAAAATCTTTATCTTCAAAAAAATCCGCAGTCTTTTTTAAAACAAAAGAGTTAGGAGAAATCTTCATACAATTTTTAAAATCAGGGAAAATTGAAACCTATTTAAATTTTCCCTTTTTTAATCGGTTTTAACTTAAATTTTGTTTACAAACCCGCACTGATTCTGCCCTGCTCTGGATGAAAATTTTAAAATGGTTTTTGGAAAAATTTTCCCGAAAGCTGTTTTCCAGAAAACCCTTTTCCAAATCAAAAAACCAAAATCTGGAAACCCCAGGGTCCTTTCCGCCCCCTGGCGGAAAAAACCGGCCCCATTCCAAACCTGGAAAGGACCTTTTCCAAACCCCTTTCCCAAATACCGCCCAAAACCTCCCCTGACCACTGCCCCGTAAGTGATGGA
The DNA here is from genome assembly GCA_018398815.1 of Conus ventricosus. Classification (NCBI taxonomy): domain Eukaryota; kingdom Metazoa; phylum Mollusca; class Gastropoda; order Neogastropoda; family Conidae; genus Conus; species Conus ventricosus. The sequence continues at coordinate 38,855 of JAFLJL010009483.1, forward strand.
AAAGATGGCCAAAATCCCGTTTTTGTGGAAGCTGGAAAAAGAAGGGCTTTTGGGCCCGTGAACAGTGTTTTTCCCGGGGGGCACCCCCCGACGGTTGACCAAAATTTTTCCGTTGGAAAACCAAAAACCCCAATGCCTTTTTTTTAAAAAGCAACATGTGGTTTGCTATCTTTTTTGGGCCCCCGAAAAGGGAAAAGAACTAGTGGAAAACAGGGTCCCCCATGGACCTGCCCAGACTTGGTTTTTGGGGTACCCGCCCCTGTTCATTCAAAACTTTTTAGCCGATCGACAGTTCCAGGGGCGTGTTGGCCCACATCTCTGACATTCCCTGGGGAGGAGTTGGGGGGTTCCCCAGGGGAGCATCCATTCCCCCCCCTTTTTAGCATTAAAAAAATGAAAATTTTCCTCGGTTTTAAAACGGGCACTGGTCTTCTCTCTTTGTTGTGATTTGCGCTGTAAAAGCAGGGTTGGAGCTTCTTTCTACAGGAAAAGCGTCGACTCCCAAAATTTGCGTCAACAAAATAACAGTGGGGAGGAAAACCCGGGGTTTTCCTTCTCCCCCACCAAAGGGCATCAATTCCCTTTCCAAATTTTCGCGATTCTTTGATTTTGGGTGAAAATTTGTTTTAGGGCCAATTCCCCCATTCCCGTTGTAAAAAAGCCAAATTCCCCGGGGGGGTTTTTTTTGGGCCAAAAAACCCAAATTTCCAGCCACATCAAAAACCCCAAAACCCTTTTTGAGAAAGCCCCTGAATATTTGCGGGTTCCCCTTTTTGACACACCGACTGGGGGGGGCGATAAGAAAAATTTGCTGCACCTCTACCCGAGCCCTTTGGGCCCCTCCAAATTGGATTATGGTTTTTGTGTTTTAAGGCTTTTGCCGACCCCCTTCCCCCCAAATTTTGGACCCCATCCCCCATCAAGGGCTTCTTTTCTTTTCTTGGGGGATTCCGCCCCCCCCTGTGTACACCGTACGCAGAGGGAGGGGAACCCCCCACTGTCCAACCCCAGGCTGAAAAATTCCCCTAAAATTTTTATATCAACGTTCTAAAACCCCCGAAACCCGCCTTGACTGTGTCTTTGACCCTCATTTTTAAAAAAAAATTCGGGAAACCCAAACCCCAACTGTAAATTTCCCCCGTTTTTTTTTTTCGTATGCAGGGCCTCACGTTCGGGGGTGCAGGTCTGACCTAGGGGTTTGTCGGATTTTTCTAAGTTTCGGATCAAACCCCCCGGGACCCTTTTTCCCGCCAGAGATTCATTTCGATTTTTGCCGCTTTTCCCAAAAGAGCTTCCCCTCTCTGGCCTTTCAAGCTTTTTTTGCGAGCTCTGTTCCAAATCCCATCCTTCAAAAAGTTTTCAGGACCCGGGTTTCCCCGTTGAAGAGGGAGGGGCCTGTGCAGCCCATGCCCGGGGTCCTTTAAAATTTCTGTTGAAAAAATATTAATTTAGTGTTTTGATATTTGCTGAACTTATGCTTTTTGGTTTTGGCCTTTTGGGGGATAATATCACAATCTTTAAGAGGGGGCTTTTGGTTCTGGCGGTTCGCTGTCAGCTTTGAGGCTATAGTGGCCGCAACCCTTTTGGGGATCCAAACTTTTACTTTTTTTTTTTGGAAACTTTGAAAAAGGCGGAAAGGTTAAAAACATTACTCTTTCTTTGGGGTTTCCGGTTTATGTTTGGGAACGGGGGGGGAAAAAGAAAAGGTTTTATTTTTAGCCAAGAACCCCACAAAAAGAAACTGCCCCAAAAATTTTTAACCCCCGTTAATGTGCAACCCCAAAATTTAAAGATTATGGAGAGACCTTGGCAGGGGGGATTGGAACACACAGCGGTAACCCCAAAAACTTTTTAGATCCCCCCCCCAAACCCCTTTAAAGGGCCTTCCTCCCATCCAATCGGGAAGGGGCGCAAAGAGGGGGAAAGGTTTTTTTGCCCGGGGCACCCCCGGGCCAAATTTGTATTTTTCCCCTGCTTAACCCTTTTAAAAAAGTGAAGAAGCTCCCTGGTGCATTCCATGTCCCTGCGCCCCCAAAAAAGAAACTGTTCTTTTTTTGAGTGTTGGGGCTTGCCCGATGTGGACACCCAAAAAATTTTTAAACGGGGTCCTGAAAATTTTTCCGGGGTGTCCCGCCTGAATTTTGATCCCTTTGGTTTTTTAAGGGATTTCCCTTTTTTAAATTTATTTAAATTTACGGGGAAAGATTTTTAAAAAGTTTTTGGTTTGGGTTTTTTGACGATGGGCCTTTAATGAGAAATTTTTGAAAGTGGTTTTTTTTTTTTTTTTTTTTTTTTTTTTTTTAAAAAGCCCGGTGGGGTTGAATTTTTAAAGTGGGGGAACCCGCCCTGTTTTGGCCCTTTTTCGTCGGCTGGGCTATAAGCAACATTTTCTTTTTCTTCTATTTGGCATCGGGGGGGAAAGAAATTTGGGTTTATCGTTTAGCCAAAAACGCCACAAGAGGGGAATGTTCCCCCCATTTTAAATCCCCCTGCTCAGATTGAAACCAAAATTAAAGATTATGTGAGGGGACCCCTTGGGGAGGAGGATTGGAACACACAACGAAAACCCAAAATCTTTCCCGATCCGTCCAAACCTTTAAAGGGGTTCCCCCCCATCTACGTCGGGAGGGCGAAAGAGGAAAAGGTTTTTGTGCCGGCCAACCCGGCCCTTCGTATTTTTTCCCCTTTTACCTTTTTAAAAGTGAAGGAATCCGTGGGGCATTCCATGGGCATGCGCCATCCCCAGTGAAAAAATGTTTTTTTTAGAGTGTTTTGGGGGCCTTTACGATGTGCGACCAAACATTTACCCCGGGGAAATTCCCCTGAAAATCCTGTTCAGGGAGTCCCCCCCCTGACGTGTCCCCTTTGGGTTTTTTAGAGGGATTAAAAAATTTTTCATCTGATTAAAGATTTTTCGGGCCCCCAAAAATTTTAACAAAGTTTTTGGTGCGTTTTTAGACGGGTTATTTTTAAAGGATGTGGAAAAATTTTGGGGTTTGTTTTTTTTTTTTTTTTTTTTTTTTTTTTTAAATGACTGGTGAGTTGATTTTAACGTGGTGACAGCCCTGATGTGGCCCTTTGCGGTCGGCTGGGCTATAAGCAACATTATCTTATCTTATCTCCCGACTGTGTGTTGTGTGTTGCAGGTGTGTCACCTTGGATTCTGCGGTGTGCTTCAGACTTCATGGCTTGCTTCCCGACTGTGTGTTGTGTGTTGTTGCAGGTGTGTCACCTTGGATTCTGCAGTGTGCTTCAGACTTCATAGCTTGCTTCCCGACTGTGTGTTGTGTGTTGTTGCAGGTGTGTCACCTTGGATTCTGTGGTGTGCTTCAGACTTCATAGCTTGCTTCCTGACTGTGTGTTGTGTGTTGTTGCAGGTGTGTCACCTTGGATTCTGCAGTGTGCTTCAGACTTCATAGCTTGCTTCCCGACTGTGTGTTGTGTGTTGTAGGTGTGTCACCTTGGATTCTGCAGTGTGCTTCAGACTTCATGGCTTGCTTCCTGACTGTGTGTTGTGTGTTGCAGGTGTGTCACCTTGGATTCTGCGGTGTGCTTCAGACTTCATGGCTTGCTTCCTGACTGTGTGTTGTGTGTTGTAGGTGTGTCACCTTGGATTCTGCAGTGTGCTTCAGACTTCATAGCTTGCTTCCTGACTGTGTGTTGTGTGTTGTAGGTGTGTCAGCTTGGCACGCTGCAGTTCGTACTTCATGCTGGGGGACAACAAGGAGACCTCGGAGGCCTGGGATTGGCTGAGAGAAAACGACTTACATTCCACCACCCAGACCACAGATAGCAGGTAGGAGACATGAATCTAATGGTCTCTTTGCTGTCGTCAAGGCATTGGAGAATGGGATTATTCTGAGCACAGAAGAAAAGAGAGAGAGAGAGAGAAAAAAACAAACTAACTTTCATAGTATACTCAAGAAGAAGAGCCTTTAAGATTTTCTTTTAAGTGATATATTTTGTCTTTAAGTTGTGTATTTCATTTTTCTATGAACCTGTTGTATAGATGACATACATTATCAACTATTGAAACATCTTCCGCAAGAAGGTCTGAACATCCTGTTACAGGTATACAACCACGTGTGGACTACAGGTTGCTTTCCACCCTCTTGCGGAAAGCCCTCATTATTCCCATCCCCAAACCTGGAAAAGATCTTTCTAATCCATCTAACTACCGTCCCATAGCTTTGACCAGCTGTGTCTGTAAATTGATGAGAAAAAATGTCAATGCTAGGCTCATGTGGAAACTCGAAACCGATGGCCTTTTGGCGAAAGAACAGTGTGGTTTCCGCAAACATCGTAGTACAGTTGACCATTTGATTCGTCTGGAATCTGCACTTAGAAACGCTTTTTTAAACAGACAGCATGCAGTGGCAATTTCTTTGACTTGGAGAAGGCCTACGATACCACCTGGAAGTCGGGGATACTTCATGATCTCCACGATCTGGGTTTTCGAGGTCATCTTCCGCTTTTTATTCAAAATTTTTTGGCAGAACGACAGTTTTCAGGTCCGGGTTGGCACCACTCTCTCTGATGTCCACGAGCAGGAGTTGGGTGTTCCCCAGGGGAGCATACTATCTCCTGCCCTCTTTAGTATTAAGATCAACAACATTGTGAAATCAGTTCAGCAGGGTTCAGACTGCTCATTGTTTGTGATGATTTTGCCGTCTACGCAACTGGAAGCCTGTACCCGAGTGTCCAGCGCAGGCTCCAGCTTTGCGTAGATAAAATCCATCGGTGGGGGCGGATGAAAACGGTTTCACCTTTTCTGCTACAAAAACCCAGTGTATTCACTTCCATAATTTCCGTCTTTTTTTCCAGATCCGGAACTTCAAGTAGGGAAATCTCCCATTCCCAGCCGTTAAAGAGGCCAAATTTCTGGAGTCATTTTTGACCAAAAACTTAACTTTCTCAGCCATATTAAAAACCTCAAAACTGCTTGCCAAAAGGCACTGAATATTCTGCGGGTCGTAGCACACACCGACTGGGGCGCTGATAAGAAAACTTTGTTGCACCTCTACAGAGCCCTGGTCCGTTCTAAACTGGACTACGGTTGTGCTGTGTACGGCTCCGCAAGATCATCTTACCTCAAACTCTTGGACCCTATCCACCATCAAGGGCTTCGTCTCTGTCTTGGAGCGTTCCGCACCACCCCTGTGTACAGCCTGTACGCAGAGGCAGGTGAACCTTCACTGTCCAATCGCAGGCTGAAACTGTCTTTGAATTATTATATCCGACTGTTCTCAGAACCACAGAATCCTGCCTATGACTGTGTTTTTGACCCTCCGTTCCAAAGTAAGTTTGAAAATAACCCGAAATGTATTCCGCCGTTTGGACTTCGTATGCAGCCTCACGTGCGGAATGCAGGTATAGACCTGGGGGTAGTTTCCGATTTTTCCAAGTTTCCGGATCAACCTCCATGGACCTTTTTCACACCAGAGATTCGTTTTGATCTCGCAGCTTTCCGTAAGGAGTCTACCAGCTCTCTGGCGTACAAGGCTTTGTATGCCGAGCTCTGTTCCAAATTCCCATCCTATCAAAAAGTTTTCACTGACGGTTCCAAGTCTGAGGATGGAGTGGCCTGTGCAGCCTACTGCCCTGGGGCTCCTTCTCAGATATTGTTGGAACATATACATTCAGATGCTTCTGTCTATTCTGCTGAACTTACTGCTCTAGTACTGGCTTTGAAGATAATCTCCCATTCTTCGAGGAGGGACTTTCTGGGTTTTGTCGGATTCGCTGTCAGCTTTGGAGGCCATAGCTGGCCGCAACCTTCAGCATCCAGAACTTTTACTTTTTTTTGAACTTTTTAGCAAGTTGAAGGCGGACGGTTACAACATTACTCTTGCTTGGGTTCCTGGCCATGTTGGCATCGGCGGAACGAAATGGTTGATCGTTTAGCCAAGAACGCCACAAGAGAGAAACTGTCCAACATTTATATCCCCTGTTCAGATGTGAAACCCAAAATTAACGATTATGTGAGAGACCTCTGGCAGGAGGATTGGAACACACAGACGAGTAACAAACTCTTTCAGATCCGTCCAAACCTTAAGGACTTCCTCCCATCTACGTCGGGTGGTCGTAAAGAGGAAACGGTTCTGTGCCGGCTGCACACCGGCCATTCGTATTTTACCCATTCTTACCTTTTAAAGAGTGAAGAAGCTCCGTGGTGCATTCCATGTCATGCACCACTCACAATGAAACATGTTCTTTTAGAGTGTTGGGACTTGCACGATGTGAGACACAAACATTTTACAGCGGAGTCCATGAAGATCCTGTTCAGGGATGTCCCGCCTGACGTGATCCTTGGGTTTTTGAGAGAAATTAACATTTTTCATCTGATTTGAGATTTTACGGAAGAAGGATTTTTAACAAAGTTTCTGGTTCGTTTGTAGACGATGTCATTTAACGAGGTGTGTGAAAGTTTTTTTTTTTTTTTTTTTTTTTTTTTTTTTTAAATGACTGGTGAGTTGATTTTAACGTGGTGACAGCCCTGATGTGGCCCTCTGCGGTCGGCTGGGCTATAAGCAACATTATCTTATCTTATCTTATCTATGAACCTGTTGAGAAATTATATTGGTGTCCAATACAAAAAGCATAGAGACACCAGAATTGGGTGGCTTCAGATTTCTTTGATGACTGCACGCTGCTTCAGTCCTTTATATTTTTCAGTCAGCTCAGAGCATTGACTGTAATGTCACTGCCCCACTGTACAACACAGATTTGTATTTCATGCCATCCACCAGGGCTGAAGTTCAGTGTAATGTCACTGCCTCACTGTACAACACAGATTTGTATTTCATGCCATCAGTGTAATGTCACTGCCTCACTGTACAACACAGATTTGTATTTCATGCCATCAGTGTAATGTCACTGCCTCACTGTACAACACAGATTTGTATTTCATGCCATCCACCAGGGCTGAAGTTCAGTGACTCCAAAATTCACAGCTTGGACAATCACAGATGTCCCCAGATCCAATTAGGCCCATATTATTATTATTATTATTATTAAGAGTACTTATATAGCACCTATCCCCAGCCAGAGCGTACAAAGCATTGTATGCTGACCTCTGTTCCAAATTCCCATCCTGTCAAAAAGTTTTCACTGACGGTTCCAAGTCTGAAGATGGAGTGGCCTGTGCAGCCTACTGCCCTGGGGCTTCTTCTCAGATACTGTTGGAACATATTCATTCAGATGCTTCTGTCTATTCTGCTGAACTTACTGCTCTGGTTTTAGCTTTGAAGATAATCTCACAGTCTTCGAAGAGGGACTTTCTGGTTCTGTCGGATTCGCTGTCAGCTTTGGAAGCCATAGCTGGCCGCAACCTTCAGCATCCAGAACTTTTACATTTCTTTGAACTTTTTAGCACATTGAAAGCGGACGGTTACAACATTACTCTTGCTTGGGTTCCTGGTCATGTTGGCATCGGTGGGAACGAAATGGTTGATCGTTTAGCCAAGAACGCCACAAGAGAGAAACTGTCCAACACTTATATCCCCTGCTCAGATGTCAAACCCAAAATTAACGATTATGTGAGAGACCTCTGGCAGGAGGATTGGAACACACAGATGAGTAACAAACTCTTTCAGATCCGTCCAAACCTTAAGGACTTCCTCCCATCTACGTCGGGTGGTCGTAAAGAGGAAACGGTTCTGTGCCAGCTGCACACCGGCCATTCGTATTTTACCCATTCTTACCTTTTAAAGAGTGAAGAAGTTCCGTGGTGCATTCCATGTCATGCGCCACTCACAATGAAACATGTTCTTTTAGAGTGTTGGGACTTGCACGATGTGAGACACAAACATTTTACAGCGGAGTCCATGAAGATCCTGTTCAGGGATGTCCCGCCTGACGTGATCCTTGAGTTTTTGAGAGAGATTAACATTTTTTATCTGATTTAAGATTTTACGGCAGAAAGATTTTTAACAAAGTTTCTGGTGCGTTTGTAGACGATGTCATTTAACGAGATGTGTGAAAGTTGGGGTTTTTTTAGTTTTTTTTATGACTGGTGAGTTGATTTTAACGTGGTGACAGCCCTGATGTGGCCCTTTGCGGTCGGCTGGGCTATAAGCAACATTATCTTATCTTATCCCCAGCCAGAGACCAAGCTCCAAGCGCTTTACAATCCGCTTTCTGTGTACAGAACGGGCTGCCTACCTGGGTAGAGCTGACTGAAGAGCGGCCTGCTGGCGCTTCATTCAGTCGTTTACCGTGTCATTTACTCAATACCCTCCGGGGGTTGCGACCTTGTCGTGGTCGGAGGTTTGCGTGGTCCAGTGATCCCTTAGGCTTTGCTGGCGGGGCATCAATACTTGGAGATAGGCGTTTTTTCACACTGCTTCTAGCCTGAGAGG
>JAFLJL010009485.1:0-5000 GCA_018398815.1 Conus ventricosus
TTTTTTTGGGGGAATTTTTCATATTTTTCTTTGGAACTTTTTAGGAATTATTTATCTTGGACATACAGTCGCTTGTGTAGTGATGCATTGTTTGCGGGGAGTGAGATGGAGGTTCCTCAGTGAAGTGTCATGATCGTGATCATACTATATTGTGCTTTCATAGGGATTGTGAAGAAAAAGATGTGGCAAATCCGCAGGTAGGGGAATTGCATAAGTGCGCACAGAGGTCTTTTATAAAATATTCGAAATAACGCAAGAGCGCACGTCAATGATAACTCATTGGAGGGGTATTCACAAAATATAATATTTTATAATTTGTAAACCGGTTGTTGTAAAGTATTTTTCAAATTTTGCACGTGTAGCTGTGTGTCAGCAAATTCGGTTGTTGTCTTTTTTGAAACCGTTGTTTTGAGACAATGCGGTGCATAGTCTTTTGCAAGGGGAAATTGCACGGTCCAAAAATGAACACAAGCAAAGTCGTGGTCATCGCCGGCCACTTCAACTGGACATAAGCCCAAACGCAGACATCTTGGCGCCAAGCAAGGGCTCCATGCGCCGCATCCAGCCAATTTAGCACAGCGAGAGACAGCAACAGTCGAGTGGCGGGACCGACAGTCTCGATAGGTCTGGTCAGACGTCTAAAGCGCCTACCCAGACTCATCTAGCCAATTTACACTGACCAGTGCCCACACGTTAACCACACGGCGCCAGTTAAGTAGGAAGGGGGGAAGGTAGTGCGTGGGGGTGAAATCTAGCTAATCAATTAAATGACCAATTGACCCCCACAGAGAGTAAGGCGTGTGGGCGTGACTGTCATGATTTGAATATCCAATGGAATTAGGGGGAGATAACTTCGGGTATCGGGCGGTAAAAATACTGACCAATGGTACTCGCCCTTGGACACGGAGTTAGGGCATAAAGGAATGCGTGAGTGAGAACGAGGGGGAGAACGAACAGAGAGAGAGAGAGAGAGAGAGAGGTTGGGGTGTAGTCTCTGCAGGGGAAAGGCAAGAGATGAGAGGAGTGAAGTTTAAGCATTAGCACCAGATGTCTGCAGAGGGGGGACTAAAGAGAGATGTGGAGAGAGAGAGTTGCTAACTAATGAAGAGAAAAAGAAAGAAAAAAAAAAGGAAAAGAAAAGCAACCAAGTCCATTTAATAGAGCAGACTAGGAAGAGAGAGAGAGTGCAATGCGTTAATGCAGGAAGAAAGAAAGGAGAACAGATCGATGTGAAGTCACTGTTCCATCTGAACCGGGGGTTCGACCTCATACTTGGCCAGCGCCACTTTCATCGGCAGTCCAACCTGACCAACGCCAGCGGGCTGACCTGACCAGTGCCAGCAGTCCAGCCTGACCGATGCCAGCAGTCTAACTTGACCGGGTGCCAGCAGTTGTGTCGTGTTGTGAAAGTGACAGTGAAAAAAAAAAAAAAGGAAAAGAAAAAGACAGTGATTCGTGAATAGTTAAGATCACCTGGCCAGGTAAGTAAGAAATCTATTTATACCCCGGGTTAGTTAATGAGTTTAGTAATGATTTTGTGAGGCAGGAAAGAGAGAATGTTTTATTTTATTTGATTCCATATGCATTGATGTTTCGTTCTATGACCCATTTGTAGTAAAGTTAAATAGACTTACTAGGGGTTTGATGTGACGAATGCATGATATATGAATGAGATTGTAAGCAAGCTGTGAGTGTTTTGGGCTGTGCGCTAGCCCTTCCTCCATCGCCCATCACCCGAGGTTGAGTCTCTCTCTCCTTTTTTCGACCATTTCTCCTACCCGGGAAAAATATTCAAGCTAAAACAATATTAAGGTAAAACATCTTAAGTAAGTCTCAAACCCCCCTCACTCCCTTTTTTTTTTGGTCTGCCCTGTCTGTCTGTCGCTGTCGTCTCTCTGTCTGTTTGTCGTCTGTCTGGCTTCCTGTCTCTCCTCTCCCTGTCTCTCTCTCCCTCCGCCCTCTCTCTTCCCCTCACTCCCTCTTGTCTGTCTGTCTGTCTGTCGTCTCTCTCTCCCAGCCCTCTTTCCCCTCCATTCCCTCTTGTCTGTCTGTCTGTCTGTCTGTCTCTCTGACTCTAAGTTCTTTATTATCATTAGGCCCAATGCTTCTGTACTTCTCTTCATGCTGTTTTTCAATAGCCCACTGGCGCTAGTGTTGTGAAACGATAATGCCAGTATCACTTCTCCCGGGCTCCCTCCTTCCTTTTCCCCCACCCCCCTCCTTCTTTCTCTTTCTGTCTCCCTCCCTCCTTGTGAGTCAAAAGAGTGCATGGTACATGTGTGTGCGTGCGTGCGTGCGTGCGTGCTGCGTCTCTCCTCTCTCTCCTCTCTCTCCTTCTCTCTCTCTCTCTCTCTCTCTCTCTCTCTCTCTCTCTCCCTGTGCGCGCGTGCGCGCGTGTGTGTATGTGTGGGGTGTGTGTGTGTGTGTGTGTGTGTGTGTGGTGTGTTGTGTGTGTGTGTGTGTGTGCATGTATTGTGTGTGTGCGGTGTGTGCGTACGTGTGTTTGTGTGTGAGTGTGAGTGTGTGTGTGAGTGTGTGTGAGAGTGTGGGGTGTGTGAGTTGTTTTGTGTGGTGTGTGTGTGAGGGAGTGTTTATGCGCGCGCAAGCGCGCGCACGTGTGTATATATATATATATATATATATATATATATGTGTGTGTGTGTGTGTGTGTGTGTGTGTGTGTGTGTGTGTGTGTGTGTGTGTGTGTGTGTGTGTGCATGCGTTCGGAAAGAGGACAGCAGAAGGGGGCTGTGTGGAAAGAGAGTAAGGGGGAAAGGAGTGGGGAAGGGAGGGGGGGGAGGGGCGGGGAGGGAGGGCTGGGGGGGGAGGGGTTGGAGGGAAGGCGGGGCATGTGCACATGTAAGATCATTCCTGTGGAGGAATGTTTCACAGTTTCAGCAGCTTTGCAGCCCAGAGCACTGAATCTAAGATAGGGAACGACGTACTTGCATAGTACAACCCCCCCCCCCCCCCCCTCCCCCACCACACACTTTCCCCCTCCCCGAGACAGTTTACTCTGACTGGTAAAGCATTGCCCTTGATGAAAAGTTGTCGGTGGGGGTTAGCCCGCTGCCCCAATTCCCCCACCCGTTCTTCATCAAACAGTTTATTAACCTCCTCTTGCGTGAACGGACACGCATCCCACAACGATAATCAGTGAAGGCGCGGGTCGGTGAGTCGCGCGAGTACCGTTGCTCACAGCACGCCCAACGTGCTACACGTGCTCTATCGTATGGGAGTTTGTACGTCTCAAAAGATAACGGTGATTATCCTCAAAGAAAAGCAGTGATAAACGCATGATTTTCACGGAAACCGTTAGAAACAGAATTTTGCTTGGAAACAAAAAAAGAGGAACTTAACACTGCAAGAAAACGTGTTATACGGGATGTTCACATTATAACCATTTCACGTGAAGAAAATTGTTTTCCGCTGCTTTTGACGCTGTGGAACCATCAGGTAAGATGATAGATAAACCAAATAAATACCTTGTGACCCTAGTAAGCAATACGCGGAGTAAACTATTTATTACGGAATTATTTCCGGCTTCCGGTATTTGGCAAAGCAGTTTTGCACAGATGTACAGTCCACGAACAAATACCGATGATAACAGTCCCTGTGCACATAAGAAACAGTACCTGCTTTCCTAGAGCATGATTAGGAGTCATAACTGTTATTTTTCACGGTAATCACATCTGGGAGCCATTTCAGGCTCAAAACCGACGACAACAACAACAACAAAAAGAATAATCATGAAGCAGTCACAACTTGATCGTGACTGTGTTCGCGTACAAATAATCATCACAGTTTCTTTTAAAAGAAAATTTACAGTGTGATTAAGAAAGGTTATACACTATTTTGAGGTAGGGTATACCATACAATGGGCCGTGAAAGGTTTCTCGTTTAGGTCTGATTACATGGAGGTGATGAAAGCTTCTGCTGAAAGACGCTGAAGGATGCTGCGAGTCCATGACAGACACGGGGGGGGGGGGGGGGGGGGGGGGGGGGGGGGGGGGGGGGGGGGGGGGGGGGAAGGGGGGGGGGACGGGGGAAGGGGGGGAGGGGGATGGTGGAGAGGCGCAGCAACAAAGGTAACTGGGATAAATCACCTCCAGTATGTTACTTGCTTGTGTGTGTGTGTGTGTGTGTTTGTTAGTTAGTTTTAGTTTAGTTAGTTAGTTAGTGTGTGTGTGTGTGTGTGTGTGTGTGTGTGTGTGTGTGTGTGTGTTGCATGTGTGTGTGTTGTGTGTTGTGTGTGGTGTGTGTGTGTGTGTGTGTGTTGTGTTGTGTGTGGTGTGTGTGGTGTGGTGTGTGTGGTGTGTGTGTGTGTGTGTGTGTGTGTGTGTGTGTGTGTGTGTGTGTGTGTGTGTGGTGTGTGTGCGTGCGTGCGTGCATACGCGCGCGCACGTGCGTGCGTGTGTGTAGGATGGGTAGGCGTGTGAGAAGGGGTGTGAGGTGTCACAATGGTTTTCTGTGTAGTGTTCGGTTTGCTCTGTTGGGAGAGGGGCTACGATATCCCTCTCCCACCACCACCACCACCCTCTCTCTCTCTGCAAGTGTGGTGTGTGTGTGTGTGTGTGTGTGTGTGTGTGTGTGTGTGTGTGTGTGTGTGTGTTTCGAGGTGGGTGGGAATGGGGAAGTGAGGGATGCAGCACAACAACATTCACGTTGATTCACACGATTTAGTCTTCCTCTGACCCCCTCGCGAAGACAGTATGTGAGAGAAAGGGAAGGGTTTGAGGGAAGTGTGTGTGTAATGCGATATGGTGTGGTGTGTGTGTGTGTTTTGTGTAGTATGTGTGTGTGTGTGTGTGTGTGTTGTGTGTGTGTGTGTGTGTGTGTGTGTGTGTGTGTTGTGTGCGAGCGTGCGTGCGTGCGTGCGTTCATGCGTGCGTGCGTACGTGTGTTTGTGTTTGTGTGTGTGTGTGTGTGTGTGTGTGTGTGTGTGTGTGTGTGTGTGTGTGTGTGCGTGCGTGCGTGTGTGTGTGTAATGCGAGGGAACA
>JAFLJL010009485.1:12500-16531 GCA_018398815.1 Conus ventricosus
AGAGGGTCCTAAAAACACAGAAAAACAGAAGAAAAAACGAGAGAGAGAGAGAGAGAGAGAGAGAGAGAGAGAGAGAGAGAGAGAAGAGAGAGAGAGAGAGAGAAAGAGATAGAGAGAGAGGGGGGATCCATAAAAGACACGAAAGAGAGACGGACTGACCAAAACACAGAGAGAGAGAGAGAGAGAGAGGAGAGAAGACAGACAGACAGACAGACAGACAGACAGACAGACAGACAGACAAACAGACAGAGAGTTTGGTGATGGCGGGTGTTGGTGATGGGGGGGTGTTGGTGATGGTGGGTGTTGGTGAGGTGGGTGTTTGTGATGGTGGGGTGTTGGGATGGGGGTGTTGGTGATGGGGGGGTGTTGGTGATGGTTGGTGTTGGTTGGGGTGTTGGTGATGGTGGGGTGTTGGTGATGTGGGGTGTTGGTGATGGTGGGGTGTTGGTGATGGTGGGTGTTGGTGATGGTGGGGGGTTGGTGATGGTGGGTGTTGGTGATGGGGGGGTGTTGGTGATGGGGGGTGTTGGTGGTGGTGGGGTGTTGGTGATGGTGGGTGTTGGTGATGGTGGGGTGTTGGTGATGGTGGGGTGTTTGGTGATGGTGGGTGTTGGTGAAAGGTGGGTGTTTGGGGATGGTGGGTTTTTGGTGATGGTGGGTGTTGATTATGGTGGGTGTTGGTTATGGTGGGTGTTGTCCCTAGTGTAATGGGTATGGTGAAAGAGGGGCAGGCAGATGTGTGATGGTGCAGAATGCGTGGCAGGGTAAAGGAAGTGACGCAACGATCACCGACGATAATAAACTATCCGCTGTCAGACAAAGAAAGAAGAGGAAAACGAAAAAGAAGGACGATGAACACGAAGGAGGAAGAGAAGAAGAAGAAGAAGAAGAAGAAGAAGAAGAAGAAGAAGAAAAAAAAAAAAGAAGAAGAAGAAGAAGAAGAAAGAAGAAGAAGAAGAAGAAAAAAGAAGAAGAAAAGAAGAAGAAGAAAAAGAAGAAAAGGAGGAGGAGGAGGAGGGAGGACGAAGAAAAAAAGACGAAAAACAATAACATTATCATCTTTATCATTATGAATAACAACAACAATAATAACAGTAACAACAATAACACACACATGTATCACGCTATCTCTCTCTCTCCTCTCTCTCTTCCTCCTCTCCCCCTCTCTCTCTCCTCTCTCTCTTTCTCTCTCTCTCTCTCTCTCCTCTCTTTTCTCTCTCTCTCTCTCCCTCACACACACACACACACACACACACACACACACACACACACACCACACACACACACACACATACACACACACACACACACCACACACACACACACACACACACACACACACTCACTAACTCACCAACGTCAGCGATGTCGATGTGGGACTGACGTCCTTCCCCTTGTACACACAGTACAACCTCCATCTCCGCCGTGTAGACCTCAGGGTCCTGGGCCTGGGCGGGATGACGTTCCACCACCTTGCCCATCACCACCAGGTCCGAGTAGTATAGATCTTCTCCACGTGGGACCCGGGTTCTCCTTGTCCACAGGCGGGCACGTGACGGCCGCCCGAGCGGGGCTGACCATCATCAGCGTCAGTGCCAGGGTCAAGACCAACATGGCGGCCAGCCTCCCCTTGCCTGCTCTCTCCATGATCTGAGTACAAAGGCTGTCTTCTGCTGTGGAAATTGCCCTTGCCGCCGCTGCTGCTGCTGCTGCTGCTGCTGCTGCTGCTGCTGTTTTTTAATGCTGGTTTTTGATTTGAGGGGCTCTCACACGTATTGCAATCCTTGACGTAATACTAGTACACTGTCCCTTTTCTCGCTTTCCCACTGGTGAATTATAGGCCCAAAAAAGTCGTTTTCTTGGAGGAGGTGAGAGCGCT
The DNA here is from genome assembly GCA_018398815.1 of Conus ventricosus. Lineage (NCBI taxonomy): Eukaryota > Metazoa > Mollusca > Gastropoda > Neogastropoda > Conidae > Conus > Conus ventricosus. Next base: position 14,380 of record JAFLJL010009485.1, read on the forward strand.
TGTGGCGTTGAAAATCAACGTTTTTCTCTTCTTCTTCGTCTTCTTCTCCAAACCCTGACGTCTATTTAAAGACAGGACGACCTTTTGGAAAACTGTTCCCGAGACAGAACAATTGAAAACAATGTGTCTGGGATGTTCTCTGACTTCTTTTTATTCGTAATTGTAGAATTCCAAAATGTCGCGCTTTGCACTGTAAGAAATGTAGTTTGCAGTTCAACTCGAACAAACTCATTCAAGCCAGACAGTCACGATAGTAAGAATCAACGTCTTCTGTTATTATTATTGTTGTGGGAGGCCCGACGTCCGGTCACAGGGGCACTTCCGCTAGAAGAGGGTATCAGTTGTGCTGGGAAGGACTGCGCGAACTGGCGGACGCAGTGGCTGCCGATCGCGGGGATGGGTCTGCTGGTGTTTATGGTACCGTTCCAGAGCACAGTTAGCTGCGGGAATGCCTGCAATGCCAAGGAACAGCTGGGTCAGAGCAAAGACTGTACGAACTATCTTTGTCAGAGTCCACTTAGTCCTGTCATTTGTGATACGGACAGCAATGCTGATAGACCTGTCTCTCTCTCTCTCTCTCTCCTCTCTCTTCTCATCTCCTCTCTCTCTCTCTCTCTCTCTCTCTGTCTCTGTCTGTCTCTGTCTGTCTGCCTGTCTGTCTCTCTTTGTCTGTCTGTCTGTCTGTCTGTCTTCTCTCTTTGTCTGTCTGTCTGTCTGCCTGTCTGTCTCTCTTTGTCTGTCTGTCTGCCTGTCTCTCTTTGTCTGTCTGTCTGTCTCTCTGTCTCTGTCTGTCTCTTTTCTGTCGTGATGAGCTTTTAGAGTTGTTGGATAGTTGCGCTTTTGCGTGGCAGCATTTGCAATGATGCCATGGATTATCCTTGTAAGAGAGAGAGAGAGAGAGAGAGAGAGAGAGAGAGAGAGAGAGAAGAGAGAGAGAGAGAGAGAGAGACAGACAGACAGACAGACAGACAGACGGCAGGTGCAGGTAGGGAGGCAGGCAGGCAGGCAGACAAATAGTCATATCAACATAAATGTCTTCTTTTTTTTTTGGTAGGAAATAAAGAAACGAAGTGAATAAACTCGGTCATATGGAACTCTACCGGCGGATCAAACGCACTCACCAAACACTTGTTGAGAAGAAAGGGGGAAAGGGAGGGAGTGTGTGGATGGGAGGAAGGGTGACAAAGGAAAGGGGGAGTCGAGGGGGGGGGGGGGGGTATGTGAGAGGAAGTCGGGACAGGGAGAGCGGAAAGGGGGGGGCGAGAGGGTGTTAGGAAGTGGAGGAAGGAAACATGGTTGGATAATTCATGACCCGGCCCTTCTTCTCTCTTTAATACAACAACAACAACAATATCAACAACAACAATAACAATTTTTTGTTATCTTTACCAATCAGAGGGCTATACTTTTTTGGTTCGTGGAGGTCAACAACAACTACAAGATCACAACAACAACAACAACAACAACAATAACAACAGCAAAACAACAACAACAACAACAACTTTTGGCTCTCCTTACTAATCAGTGGTAATACTTTTTTTGGTTAGTGGAGATCACACAACAACCAACAATAACAACAACAACTTTTGTTTGGCTTTCCTTACTAATCGAGGGCAATACTCCTTTTTTTTTTTTTTTTTTTTTTTTGGGGGGGGGGGGGGGGGGGGGGGGGGGGGGGGGTCGTGAAGAAAAATAATACCTGAATTTTATCAGGGAAGAATTCTTATAATTTTTTACCTTGAACCTTAAACACAATATTCATCTTGTGTTTCTCTCCAAGATGAGGCGATTTTCATCAGAAAGAAGCCGGATAAGAAACTAGATGGTTTTAACTTCGTCTTTGTCCTTCATCTCTGTCTCTTTTATTCATGAATGTAAATGCGTATATGTCGGACTAAGTGATTCGCCAGAATTTCGCAAGCTTCTTGCGATTGGTAAAAAAGAGCTGGCGGTATTCATCTGCTTTTTGGGTGCCATACAGTCACGACGATCTACGCCGCCCGAATTATGGTACAAACATGACGGACAAGTGTTTTGAACAAAGCAAAGGTCAGAATGACAGACAACAGGCTGTGAGCGGGACTTTTATTTGGGGAGAAAGAGAGAGGATAGAGAGAAGGAGAGAGAGAGAGAGAGGAAGGAAGAGAGAGGG
>JAFLJL010009489.1:0-2500 GCA_018398815.1 Conus ventricosus
CACTTCGATAAGGTTCCTGTAATACGGATGCTGACTATCTTAGCCGAGCTCCGTAGTCAGCACATTGGAAAATCGGTCAGAGGACACTTCCCCTCAACCAGGGTTATATCCCCTTTTGGTCTCTGTATTAGGTGTAGTGACAGTTTTCACTTCAGTGATGTTAACGGTAGTGAATCACCATGGTTCGGATTGTTACTTTCATGGTTGGAAGGTTCGCTTAGTTGTTTGATAAATGTAGTATTATGTATTTCTCGGTGTGATTCTATCGTGGAATGTTTGTATTGGATTTATCGTACTCTGTCGATCACAGAGAGTTGGGTTCGGTCCCATTGTTGTGAATTTGCACATGCGTCAAGGTTCAAAGGAGCACTGTATCTCAGAGAAACAGATGCTTTTAGAAGGGGGTTTGTCACGAGTTTGTCACGGGGCCTACGACGTTTGACCCATCTAGGGGGGCGGAATTACTCATTTATTTATTGTCGTTGCTGTTGTCGTGTATCCGTCCCTTAATGTGGCTTGTGGTGCGGTTGCACCTTGGTGTAGTTCAGCTCAACTTCGGTTTGCTTTCTCTCTCTCTCTCTCTTAATTCCACTGCCCGTGCTATTCATCCTGCAGGTTCATGGTGGCTGGTACCTTTCTCTCGAACTTGCTGTCTATCGGCCTCTCGCCTGTCTTTTTACCTGTCGCACGTGCTTCATTTCTTTTAGTTTGAAGTATGCTCACTCTGTGACGCAGCATGGCATGTTGGCCGCCATCGCTGAGGGAGGTTAGCTCTTCACTCGAGCGGAAGATGTCTCTGGGAGCGCCTGCTCCGGTCTTGGTTCTTCACCGTATCATCGAGGTACAGTCGGTATCTTCAATTCCTACAGTCGGCCTGTAGGAGAGGGACATCACTTCTTCTTTCTCCGCATCTGCGCTTCTGTCCTCTCGACTGGACAGGGGGCAGAGAGAGTCGTTTGACCCGCCTCTTCTGGTCACCCACGGGTAGCTGGTAAGCATCAGTTTCGTGGTTTGTTTGTTTTGGTTTGTTGTTGTTAGCCGGCTTAGTCTTCTCTTTTGCGCAATTTTCTTTTGTTTTCAAAATTGTAAAAGAAATATTGTTTGAGACCTTTTCTCTGGTTAATTCAATCTTTAACCTGGCCATTCTAAATTATATCCAAAATTCATTCTCCTGTTTATGCATCTGGTGATGCGGTAGTCGGTGGGGGTGGGAGAGAACCTGGTGATTCAGGGTTGGAACTTGCTTGGTCTCGCTCGTCCGCCCCTGTCACATTCGCCGGACTCTTATTCTTCGGCCACCGTCTGTTTGTGTGTGCAAGGAGAACGAGTTTTATGTTCGCGAGTGTGCGTACGCATGATTTGTCGTTCGGATGCGTGGTTGGAGATTTGTGTTATTTTGAAATGTGGCTATAAAATGTGACAATTATGCCATTGAATTATTATTTGCAAATGTGGTGGCAGTTATTTAAACGATGGTCGCTGTGTTGGTTATTTCCTAAGAAAGGAAATTTTTAAACGTGAGTGAGAGAAGGGTGAAGATAATTCATATTTGTTTTATAACCTGTTGATTTAATGCAGTCCCTTACCTGCTTCATGTGAGAAGACTATTAACGATTTGATTTGGTTTAACTGTGTTATGCTCAGGTCTGTGTTGAGCTGGGGCTGTTAGTGCGTTTGATAGACTTCCCCTCGCCCATCATGCGAGTGGCTGTTAAGATTTAGCAGCATGGGTCAACTGTACTGACGGCGGGGTTCCAGTACCCTTCCTTCCCCTTCCTTCTTCCTTCCCTCCCTTTCTTCTCTCCTCCCACTACGTCCCCCCCCCCCCCCCTCCCGGGGCTTCACCCGGATTCTGGACTGTGGGTGCCACGTGCTGGTTGAGGCCAACCTCTGGCTGGGACCGCGACTGGATGGTGCCACGTGCTGGTTGAGGCCACGCTCTGCTGGGACCCGCGGACTGGATGGTGCCACTGCTGGTTGAGGCCACGCACTGGCTGGGACCGCGGACAGGATGGTGCCACGTGCTGGTTGACCACGCTCTGCTGGGACCTCCGCGGACTGGGATTGGTGCACACTTGCAGGTTGAGGCCACGCTCTGGCTGGGACCGCGGACTGGATGGTGCCACGTGCTGGTATGAGCCACGCTCTTGAGGCTGGGAACCGCGTACTGGATGTGCCACGTGCTGGTTGAGGCCCACGCTCTGGTCCGGGACCGCGGACTGGTAGGAAAAGCCCGCCGCTTGACAGGCCGCCCGATCCTCCGTCCAGACCTCCAGTAACAACCCACTTTTCTCCCCCCCCCCCGACCCCCCCCCCGCCCCCCCTCCCGGGACGCTGCTCTTCACTGCCTGTTGGCGTGTCGAGGTGTCGCTTTGGAAGCGACTCCCTTCAAGAACCATAACCCCGTTCGGACATCCTAGTTCGACAGGGTGCTCCCAGTAGACTTGACGAGGCAGGGATGTGAGGCACTCCAGGGTGTGAAGGGATGATGTTGGAAATG
>JAFLJL010009489.1:7500-10124 GCA_018398815.1 Conus ventricosus
CGTCTCCACCCCCCACCCATCCCACCCTCAAGTAAAGCGACAGCTCTAACGGGGAAACAACAAGTCTGAAGGGGCCAACCCCTGCCACGTTACGTCAGTTCATTAGGCGTTAACGCCCCTTCCTGTGGCTTCCACTCAACGTAAAGGAAAGTAGCCATCAGCATCATTATCTTTCTCCTCTCCCCCCCCCCCTCGCCCCACCCCCCTCCGTCACTGTTGATCTATCTCACATACCTATCCCCTCCTACCTTCTCTCTGTGCTTGCTCCCCCACCCCACCCCACCCCGCCCTCACCCCTCCCTCTCCTTTCTAATCACCATCCCCTCTAGCAAAGCCTCTCCACAAAGTCAGGAGCGGCTGACCATTGTTTCTCTCATCGTTCTCATCCTCTTTCCACTTCCTCAAAGTACCTGCTCACCCCCCCACCCACCGACCCTTTCACTCCTCCCCCGCTCTCTTTCCCTTCTCCTACCCCCCCCCCCCCCCTCCTCCCCGCCCCCTTTCCAAACCTTGTCCCCTCGCAAATATAAAGCTTTTCCACAAAGTAACGAGCGACTAGCCAACGTCATTTCTTTCATTACTCTCACCCCCCCACATCCCAACCCCCCCCCTCCCCCCCCCCTCCCCGTCACACATTCGCCGCCTTTCTTCCCTCCCCACACTCAAGCACCACCACGTAACATTTCTCCATTAACTAACAAGCCGCGAACACCAACATCTCTTTCTCTTCACTCTTCGAGTGCCATCCATCCCCTTCCTCTCTCAGGTCTCCCCCCCCCCCCCCCCCCCCCCCCCCCCAGCCAGGAAAATCCCTCCATAAAGAAGCAGGCTGCTAGCCAGCTAGCTACCAGTACTCTCTCTCTTCCCCGTTCTTGTCTCCATCCCATTTTCTCCTGATGCTCGCACACGTAAAACCTCTTACACACACACACACACACACACCTACTCACACACATACACACATCACACACACGCACACACACACACTCACCCCCACACACACACAGACACGCGCGCGCGCGCGCACACACACACGCACACACATCACCCACAAACACACACACACACGCACACACATCACCCACAAACACACACACACACACACACATCACCCACAAACACACACACACATACACACACACACACACACACACACACACACTCACACACACACACACACACACACACACACACTCACACACACACACACTAACACACACACACACACACTCACACACACACACACACACACACACACACACACACACACACACACACACAACCTAATCCCCCCCCCATCCCCTCACCAACCTCTCCTCCATCCCGTCCCTCCCCCCCCCCCCTCTCCCCTCCCCTCCACAGCACACATCTTCTCCGCAACATAAGCAAGCAGCGCAGCTTGCTGAGCTAGCACACTGTCTTCCATATCCTTTGTCCCCCTGGAAGTAAGAAGCCACTGAAAAACAAAACCTGGTCTCCCCAGCCTCCAGGTCCCTGGACCCTTCTTCTCCCACGCCAGGAGGGTCTGTTAGCGGGGGGGGGGGGGGGGGGGGGGGGGGGGGGGGGGGGGGGGGGGGGGGGGGGGGGGGAGGGAGGCTGATTTATGGCATCGTAAACATACCTGGTCAGCCTCACACCAAGTGTGTTTTCGTCTTCTTCTCCCCTCCCCCTCCCCCCCCCCCCCCAACCATCCGAGCTTTCCCTGCTGCCGCCCTCCCCCCCTCCACACTTCCTCCTCTCAAGTTTCACCCACCCACACCCACACACACACACACACACACACTCATACACCCCCCCCCCCCCCACACACACACACACACAAAACATACACACACCCACACATACACACACACACACACACACATGCACCCCCCCACACACACACATACACCCCCCCCCCACACACGCACATACCCCCCCCCCCCCCCCCCCCACATACATACACACACACATATACACACACGCATACACACAACGTATGTGTGCACGCACAAGCGCGCGCGCGCACACACACACACACACACACACACACACACATGCGCGCGCATGCGGGTGCACACGCACACACATACAGAGAGAGAGAGAGAGAGAGAGAGAGAGAGAGAGAGAGAGAGAGAGAGACGAACAGAAAGAGAGAGAGAGAGAGAGAGAGAGAGAGAGAGAGAGAGAGAGAGAGAGAGGAACAGAAATAGACTAACAGACAGAGATAGACAGACTGAGAGACAAAGACAGACAGAGACAGACATCGACATAGCCACACACCACACCACCACCACCAAAAAAAAAAGAAAGACATTACCGAATCTCTTTCTTTGTCTCGTATTTTCTTTCTCTTCCTTTTCCTTTCGTTTTCTTTCTTCATTTTTTCCCCCCTTCTTTTCAAACTCAATTTCGAAACTGTCCGCAACAACGAGAAAATTAATGTTTCCGTCTGGCCCGTCCGAAGCGGGCTGCGTGTCCACCCATTCTGCCACAGTCCAGTGTGATGCGGCCCCGAGTGCTCACAATCACGAACGGCACTGATGAGGGGCGTTGGTTTAAGCGAATCTCGCGAGATTTCCCACGAGAACGGCATGTCGCATATTCGTCAGACCGGAGACCAATTCCTTTTGTTTGTTAAATTA
>JAFLJL010009491.1:16011-21698 GCA_018398815.1 Conus ventricosus
TCATTTTTAATAAATTTAATCCTGTTCTGGCTTTTGTCAGAATATTTTCCAAATGGTAGTTCCAATTCAATTTAGAAGTCAGGCTTACTCCTAGAAATTTAACAACTTTCTTATATTCAAGTAGCATTCCATTTATTTGAAAAGAGGGTAGAGTTTAGGATCATACCCAGAGTTGAAGAGAACCATATGCGATTTTTCATATGAAAGGGTTAGTCCGTTTTCAATCATGTATTGCTGATTTTGTCTAGTTCATTTTGATATACCTTTTTAATATAGTTGATTGATCTAATCGGTGTAAGCTTTTTTAGAGTGACTTTCATCCATATGCAAATATCATCCGCATATTGTGCTAGCTCGACATTGTTTGAGACCACTTTTGGAAGATCATGCATCAAAATGTTGAAAAGGATTGGGCTATTACACCTCCTTGTGGGATTCCCATCTGTGTACGTCTTTGATTAGAGTAGGCATTACCAACCTTAGTCTGTATTATTCTTTCACTTAGAAATGCCTTTATATAGTTGTACATACAACCTGAAATACCTATTAATCCTAGTTTGTTTAGAAGTTTTGAATGCCAAACTTGGTCATATGCCTTTCTAATGTCAAAAAAAGTGGCAAGTACGTTTTTTCCTACGTGAAAACTGATGTTTAATCTGTGTGGTAATTTTTACTAAATGATCAACTGATGATTTACCTTTTCTAAAACCCGCCTGTTGTATTGGTATTATACCATTTTTTTCACAGAAATGTTCAAAGCCTTTTAGAATTATTCTTTCCATAAGTTTTCCCACATGTGATGTAAGAGCGACAGGTCTGTAATTATTTTCATCTGATTTTGACTTTCCCTCCTTGGGAATAGGGGTAACAGTAGATTGTTTCCATAAGAATGGCTGAATCCCTTCAAACCAACATTTTTGAAAAAATGAACTTTGAAAAAGTTTATATTAACTGGTAAATGCTTTATCATTTCATTTGAAATCGCGTCTGGTCCCACTGATTTTTTCTTTGATCCAAGGTTTGAAATTGCATCTTTTGTTTCCTGGAAAGTAATAGGAGCATTTGTATAGTGATTGTTATTGGGACTTTTTTCATTGTCTTCGTTTTCGTCCATTTTTTCTCTAAGCTGTTTTTGTTCTTCTGAGAGGCCTTCGAAGTTACTATTTTTTTGCAAATACATCTGCAAATGCTTCAGCCTTTTCAAAATTGGAAGGAAATTCGCGCGTGTGTGTGTGTGTGTGTGTGTGTGTGTGTGTGTGTGTGTGTGTGTGTGTGTGTGTGTGTGTGTGTGCGCATGCGCGCGTGTGAGTGAATGTGTGTGCGTGTTTGTGTGTGTGTGTGTGTGTGTGTGTGTGTGTGTGTGTGTGTTTGTGCTTGTGCAAACACGTGCATGCTTGTGTGCGTGCATGGGTATGCGTGCTTGCTTCCTGTGCTGTCTGAGGTACGTGTTGATGTGTCCTTCGAGATGTCCTACGGTTTTGTTTCACTCCTTGTTTACAGCACTAGAGCAGACGGCTTAGCATTAAAACTTTTTTTTTTTACTGTTTCTTTCCCTTCCTTCCTTCCTTCCTCTTCTTCTTCTAGCTCGTTCTCTTCTACGTATTTGTCTTCTTGCGTCTATACTCCCTCCGCCTCTTCTACCTCTTTCTTCTTTTCTTCGCCTCCTTTACCACCTCCTCCTCCTCCTCCTCCTCCTCCTTTTAGTTCTTTTACTCTTTTTCTTTTCTTCCTCCTCATTCTTTTTTGCTCTTCAAACTCGTCCTCTGTATTATATAGTGTGTTGTGTGGGTGCGTGAGCTCTGCACGTATGGCACGTGGCCTGTAGATTTTGGGGCGCGTTCAGGGGGGACGTGCCAAGGAATGGTGCATTGACAAAGATTTCCATTTATGCCTGCAATTGTTTACCATTTCTACTTTAGAGTTCAGGGATGCTAGATGGGTTTACATAGTATCAGCCACTTTTCTGTAGTACATAAGTTGCATTTTTTAGAAATGTTGTATGGTGTTGCTCTTTTTATAATTTTCCATGATATGTTGTAGTCTATTTTCTTATCTTTAAGCTTCCAAATATGTTTACTTAATTCTGTTTGGTTTTTTATATTTTTCATTTTTGAAGGACTGTTTATGGTTTGCATATCTGGTTTTAAAGTGGTTTGCCGTAATCCCTATGTATGTTTCTTTATCACTGTCTGTTGTTACCGTAGCTTGGTACACAATGTTGTTTGTAGAGGCATTTGTTATTCAGAGGGCACTGGTCTTTTTTTGCACAATTGCAAGATTTCCTTTCGTCACCCTGTTTGGTTGTATTATTTTGGTTTTATTGGAAGAATCAATTATATTTTTAAGGTTGGGCATACATGAGTACGATAGCTTGACGGTGTTTTTATTGAATATTTTAGATAGTATATGTTCTTTTGGGAATGATGTTTTAAGGATTCTGAGGAATTCTTTTCCTACGTTAGTTTTTGTTCCTCCATCATATGGAGGGTTATACCATATAATTTTCTTTTCCTGTTTTTTTTTATTGCTGTTCATGTTATTATCTGGGTTATATTGTAATTTGTAGTTGTAGCCACTTTTTTCCAGCGCCTCTTGGTATTCGGCTGCTGCACTGTTAAATTCTTTCTCATTGCATGATAGTTTAGATAATCTTTTGTTTATACCATTAGGTATGGTTTTCAAAATGGAGGGTGGATGGTTACTTTTGATGTCTACGTAGACAGGTATATCATTAGGTTTTTTGTATGGTTTGTATGTATGGTCCTTGAGGTCTAATGTTATGTCTAAATAATTTACTATTTTTTTGTTGGCTTGTACTGTGATTTTTAGGTTGTGGCTTTGAAAAAGTTTACAAAGTTTTTTTTCTTGTTTTCAATGATTTTTGGTTTATTGTTTAACATGGCAAGGCCATCATCTCTGTATAAGCCAACCTGTTTACCAAGTATTTGCTGTATATGGGACAACATGAAAAGTCCAACTAATTCACAAGTTTCCGCTCCATCATAAGATCCCATCGTGACATCGAATGTGGAGTTTCTGCTGGTTTTTTTTTTATCCAAGTTTCATTGTTGCTGTGGAGAAGGGTTTTCTTAGTGTGGAAAATGATTTCCATCTCAGAATCTGTTATATTTGTATATTTGTTGGCAAACCTTAGTGCTTTAGCAAGTAATTCCTCATCAATAGAGGGGTAGAAATCCACTATGTCAAAAGTAATGAACACTGTGTTTTTCTGTTTGTTCAACTCTTTAAACCATTGGATAACTTCATAACTATTTTTCCAGAGATTGTATTCAGTGTTTGTTTTTATGTCCTCCGTTGCTTTTTCCAGGATTTTTTTGCTAATTTTGCCTAATTCGGATTTTGATGGGTTTATTAGTCTACATGTAGGGTTGTTGTGGAAGTTAGGTTTGTGGTCTTTAAGGGTTTAAAAGCTTCTTTTATTGCTGTTGCTTCTATCCTATCACCTAAATCCATCTGGTGCACAAGTTCTTTTTCTTTTTTGCAGATGTTGTCATAAGTAGTCTTATCAGCTTTTTTTTTTATAGTTTTTCTGAATATTTTTGTTGAGGAGTTGGGAGTACTCATTAGGTTCCATTTTATAGAAATTGCCTGTCTTGTCAGCCTTTATGAATATGTTTTTGTCATTTTGGATTTGTTTTATGTTATTATTCAATCTTGTTTGGAAGTTATTATGTGGTTTTCTAAATTCATATTAGCTATTAGTTTTTTCATGCTTTCTTCAAAAGGTTTCATTTCCTCTATTACAGGTGGAGATCTCGGTAACAACAGACAGTGATAAAGAAACATACATAGGGATTACGGCAAACCACTTTAAAACCAGATATGCAAACCATAAACAGTCCTTCAAAAATGAAAAATATAAACCAAACAGAATTAAGTAAACATATTTGGAAGCTTAAAGATAAGAAAATAGACTACAACATATCATGGAAAATTATAAAAAGAGCAACACCATACAACAACATTTCTAAAAAATGCAACTTATGTACTACAGAAAAGTGGCTGATACTATGTAAACCCCATCTAGCATCCCTGAACTCTAAAGTAGAAATGGTAAACAATTGCAGGCATAAATGGAAATCTTTGTCAATGCACCATTCCTTGGCACGTCCCCCCTGAACGCGCCCCAAAATCTACAGGCCACGTGCCATACGTGCAGAGCTCACGCACCCACACAACACACTATATAATACCGGTGGCGTGCCCTGATTGTACATCCTAGGAGAGCAACGCGCTCGAAACAAATTTGTAGTTTTATCGTTTTCAGGAGTTATTTGTTAGTGAGTTTCCCTCCCTATTGGAGGGTGTCTCCCCCTTGGAGACTATAAGCTTGCTGAAGGTTCATTTTGAGAAGCATTTATTTTATCTTTCCCCACTCAAGCACATACTGTTAGTTTAGACAGAATCATCTACCACTGCAGATATGAATGCTTATCTCCCCCTAGTTCTTCAATCTAAGACATAAGAGCAAGCTTTGTTTATAATTCAATATTTTTTGCAGTCATTGCAACACCAAGCTGCTCTGTAAGTTGCTGGAACGGTGCTCGGTACTTATCCTTGGAATTTATTAGTATATATTATATATATATATATATAATATATATATATATATATATATATATATATATACCAGTTTAAAATAGGATTTTAAAATGGAAGAATTAAAACCTACAAACTTGTTTCAAACTAAAACGCTCTCATCAGGATACAATTTGGGCACGCCACCGGTGTTATAATTGTGGTGTGTGGGCTGTGAGCTCTGTACGTGTGGCACGTGGCCTGCCAGTTTTTTTTCTTTTTGGGGCGCGTTCAGGGGGACGTGCCACGGAATGGTGCATTGACAAAGATTTCCATTTATGCCTGCAATTGTTTATCATTTCTACTTTAGAGTTCGGGGATGCTAGGTGGCATGTCCCCCCTGAACGCGCCCCCAAAAAGAAAAAAAACTGGCAGGCCACGTGCCACACGTACAGAGCTCACACGCCCACACACCACAATATATAACACCGGTGGCGTGCCCAAATTGTATCCTGATGAGAGCGTTTTAGCTTGAAACAAGTTTGTAGGTTTAATTCTTCCATTTTAAAATCCTATTTTAAACTGGTATGTCGCTCCCTACATGGTCGAGCACTTTTAAAGTTCTGAGTGGCTTTTTAACTCTGATTTTATATATATATATATATATATATATATATATATATATATATATATATATATATATATAGAGAGAGAGGATAGAGAGAGAGAGAGAGAGAGAGAGAGAGTCACATAAGATATAAGCATGGACAGAATGACAAGAGGGCAGGAGGTAGTAGGAAACACACACACACACACACACACACACACACACACTCACTCACTCACTCACTCACTCACTCACTCACACACACACACACTCACTCACTCACTCACTCACACACACACACACACACACACACACACACACACACACACACACACATATATATATATATATATATATATATATATATATATATATATTATATATATATAATATACACACACACACACACATATATATATATATATATATATATATATATATATATATATATATATATATATATATATATACCACGTACTCATATAAGACATACTTACTGAACAAAATAACATACATGTGCATTTCAAGTACAAAACACTTT
>JAFLJL010009494.1:7500-15494 GCA_018398815.1 Conus ventricosus
TCATGATGCAAAACGGCCATAATGAACACTGCTCTTCAAATGTACCGTCAGAGTGAAAGATCACAAACTATGCATCATGATTTTGAACACTGTATATGCACACTGCTCTATCAATGTACACGCAGCGTTGAAAGATCAACAAACTTTGCCTCCGATGCAACATGTATAATGCACACTGCTCTTAATGTACACGTCAGCGTGAAAGAATCAACAAACTCTTGCCTCTTGATGAAAAACTGTATAATGCACACTGCTCTTCAATGTACTCGTCAACGTGAAAAATCTACAAACTCTTGGCTCCGTATGCAACATGTATAATGCACACTGCTCTTCAATTGTACAAGTTCGAATGAAAAATCAACAACTCTTGCCTACTGATGCAACCACGTTATAAGTGCTCACTGTCTTAAATGTACACGTCAGCGTGATAGATCAACAAACTTATTCGCCTCCTGATGCAAACACTGTATATTGCACATCGGCTCTTCAATGTACACGTCAGCATGAAAAATCTCAACAAAATCTTGGCTCTAGCCGTATGCAAACACTGTATATATGCACAATGCTCTTCAATGTTACACGTCAGCATGAATCAACAAATCGTGGCTCCGTATGCAAACACTGTATTATGACACTGACTCTTCAATGTACATGTCAGCATGAAAATATCAACAAACTCTTGCCTCTGTTGCAACATGTATTAATGCACACTGATCGTCAATGTACACGTCATGCGTTGAAAGATCAACAAAATCGTGGCTAGTATGCTACACTGTTATAATGCACACTGCTCTTCAATGTACACGTCAGCATGAAAAATCCAACCAACTCTTGCCTCTGATGCACACTGTTTTAATGCACACTGCTCTTCATGTACACGTCATGATGAAAAATCAACAACTCTTGCTTCCGTATTGCAACATGTATAATGAACTCTGCTCTTCAATGTACATGCAGCGTGAAAAAATCAACAAACTCTTGCCTCTGATGCAACACGTATGATGCTCACTGCTCTTCAAAGTTACCACGTCAGCGTGAAAGAAATCAACAAACTCTTTGGCTCCTGATGCAACACTGTTTGAGGCACACTGCTCTTCAATGTACACGTCAGCGTGAAAAATCAACAAACTCTTGCCTCCTGATGCAACACTGTATGATGCACACTGCTCTTCAATGTACACGTCAGCGTGAAAAAATCAACAAACAAAACAAACACCCTAAAAAACGACGGAAACAACAAACCAACAACAAGGGTTTCATTGTGATACAGATATATGTATGGGGGGGGGGGGGGGGGGGCGGGGGGGGAGGGGGAGGGGGGGTTTTGTTGCTGTTGTTTTGTTTTTTTTTCCCTTTCCCCCCATTTAAAACTGATGAAGGAAATTTCGTTTTGTCTCAGTGTGAAATTGTGTATGTCTTTTTAAAAACAAAACAAAAAAATTGTTCAATAAAAAAACACAATGTTCATTTGTCTAATTACTCCATGGAAGTTAAAATCATTTACTGATCAATAATGAAAAAGAACCGCACCTTTCGCTGCTGTACACACACACACACACACCTACCTACCACACACACACACACACACACACACCCCACACACACACACACACACACACACACCTTGATGCGCTTCCCCCAGCTAGCGTCACAAACATGCTACACACCAGGGTAATATGTAAAACCTGTACACAAAAAACAAGAAAGGAAATAAGAGAAGAAAAGTATGAAGTTCTGGCCCCCTTTTTTTCCCCCTTTAAAGCACACAAAAGAAAACGGACAGAAAGGAAAATGTTTAGAAAGTTTTGTTTTTTTTTCAACATCCCCTGCTTTTTCTGTAACACACAAATAATCCAAAAAATATTACACAGACAAAATGAAAAACTATGACGAAAAAAAAAAATAAGAAAACAAACTAAGGTTGTAGAGACAGAAAAAAACCAAATATCCCGGCGGCAACAACAAACAAACAAAACAAGGGAGGGAAAAATACTCTAAATAAACTACATAAATGCTTGCCCTCTGTTTCACTGACAGGAAACATACTCTAATAAACATACATAATGCTTGCCCTCTGATTCACTGACAGGAAACATACTCTAAAAAAAACATACATAAATGCTTGCCTCTGTTTCCACTGACAGGAAACATACTCTAAATAAACCTACAAAAAATGCTTGCCCTTGTTTCACTGACAGGAAACATACTCTAAAAAAACATACATAAATGCTTGCCTCTGTTTCACTGACAGGAAACATACTCTAATAACATACATAAATGCTTGCCCTCTGTTTCACTGACAGGAAACATACTCTAAATAAACATACATAAATGCTTGCCCCCTGTTTCACTGACAGAAACATACTCTAAATAAACATACATAAATGCTTACCCTCTGTTTCACTGCAGGAAACATACTCTAAATAAACATACATAAATGCTTGCCCTCTGTTTCCCCTGACAGGAAACATAAATCTAAATAAACATACATAAATGCTTGCCCTCTGTTTCCAAATGACAGGGAAAAATACTCTAAATAAACATACATAAATGCTTGCCCTCGTTTCACTGACAGGAAAAATACTCTAAATAAACATACATAAATGCTTGCCCTCTGTTTCACTGAAGGAAACATACTCTAAATAAACATACATAAAGCTTGCCCTCTGTTTCACTGGACAGGAAACATACTCTAAATAAACATACATAAATGCTTTGCCCTCTGTTTCACTGACAGGGAAACATACTCTAAATAAACATACATAAATGCTTGCCCTCTGTTTCACTGACAGGAAACATACTCTAAATAAACATACATAAATGCTTGCCCTCTGTTTCACTGACAGGAAACATACTCTAAAATAAACATACATAAATGCTTGCCCTCTGTTTCACTGACAGGAAACATACTCTAAATAAACATACATAAATGCTTGCCCTCTGTTTCACTGACAGGAAACATACTCAAATGCTTGCCCTCTGATTCACTGACAGGAAACATACTCTAAATAAACATACATAAATGCTTGCCCTCTGTTTCACTGAACAGGAAACATACTCTAAATAAACAACATAAATGCTTGCCCTCTGTTTCACTGACAGGAAAAAATACTCTAAATAAACATACATAAATGCTTGCCCCTGTTTCAAATGACAGGAAACAACTCTAAATAAACATACATAAATGCTTGCCCTCTGTTTCACTGACAGGAAACATACTCCCCAAAAAAACATAAAATAAATGCTTGCCCTCTGTTTCACTGACAGGAAACTACTCTAAATAAACATACATAAATGCTTGCCCTCTGTTTCACTGACAGAAACATACTCTAAATAAACCTACATAAATGCTTGCCTCTGTTTCACTGACAGGAAACATACTCTAAAAAAACATACATAAATGCTTGCCCTCTGTTTCACTGACAGGAAACATAAATCTAAATAAACATCATAAATGCTTGCCCTCTGTTTCACTGACGGAAACATACTCTAAATAAACATAATAAATGCTGCCCTCTGTTTCACTGACGGAAACATACTCTAAATAAACCTACTAAATCTGCCCTCTGTTTCACTGACAGGAAAAAATACTCTAAATAAACATACATAAATGCTTGCCCTCTGTTCACTGCCCGGAAACCCTACTCTAAATAAACATACATAAAAGCTTGCCCTCTGTTTCACTGACAGGAAACATACTCTAAATAAACATACATAAAAAGCTTGCCCTCTGTTTCACTGACAGGAAACATACTCTAAATAAACATAAAAATAAATGCTTGCCCCCTGTTTCACTGACAGGAAACATACTCTAAATAAACATACATAAATGCTTTTCCCTCTGGTTTCACGACAGGAAACATACTCTAAATAAACATACATAAATTTCTTGCCCTCTGTTTCACTGAAAAGGAAAAATACCTAAATAAACATACATAAATGCTTGCCCTCTGTTTCACTGACAGGGAAAAATACTTAAAAAACATAAATGCTTGCCCTTGTTTCACTGCAGGAAACATACTCTAAATAAACATACATAAATGCTTGCCCTCTGTTTCACTGACAGGAAACATACTCTAAATAAACATACATAAATGCTTGCCCTCTGTTTCACTTTACAGGAAACATACTCTAAATAAACATACATAATGCTTGCCCTCTGTTTCACTGACAGGAAACATACTCTAAATAAACATACATAAATGCTTTTCCCTCTGTTCACTGACAGGAAACATACTCTAAATAAACTTTCATAATGCTTGCCCTCTGATTCACTGACAGGAAACATACTCTAAATAAACATACATAATGCTTGCCCCCCTGTTTACACTGACAGGAAACAATACTCTAAATAAACATACATAAATGCTTGCCCTCTGTTTCACTGACAGGAAACATACTCTAAATAATTTTACATAAATGCTTGCCCTCTGTTTCACTGACAGGAAACATACTCTAAATAACATACATAAATGCTTGCCCTCTGTTTCCCCTGACAGGAAACATACTCTAAATAAACATACATAATGCTTTCCCTCTGTTTCACTGACAGGAAACATACTCTAAAATAAAACATACATAAATGTTGCCCTCTGTTTCACTGACAAAGGGAAAACATACTCTAAATAAACATACATAAATGCTTGCCCTCTGTTTCACTGACAGGAAACATACTCTAAATAAACATACATAAATGCTTGCCCTCTGTTTCACTGACAGGAAACATACTCTAAATAAACCCTACATAAATGCTTTTCCCTCTGATTCACTGACAGGAAACATACTCTAAATAAACATACATAAATGCTTGCCCTCTGTTTCACTGACAGGAAACATACTCTAAATAAACATACATAAATGCTTGCCCCCTGTTTCACTGACAGGAAACATACTCTAAATAAACAAACATAAATGCTTGCCCTCTTTTCACTGACAGGAAACATACTCTAAATAAACATACATAAAAAAGCTTGCCCTCTGTTTCACTGACAGGAAACATACTCTAATAAACATACATAAATGCTTGCCCTCTGTTTCACTGACGGAAACATACTCTAAATAAACATAATAAATGCTTGCCCTCTGATTCACTGACAAGGGAAACATACTCTAAATAAACATACATAAATGCTTGCCCTCTGATTCACTGACAGGAAACATACTCTAAATAAACATACATAAATGCTTTTCCCTTGTTTCCTGACAGGAAAATACTCTAAAAAAAACATACATAAATGCTTGCCCTCTGTTTCACTGAAAGGAAACATACTCTAAAAAACATACATAAATGCTTGCCCCCTGTTTCCCCTGACCGGAAACATACTCTAAATAAACATACATAAAATGCTTGCCCTCTGTTTCACTGACAGGAAACATACTCTAAAAAAACATACATAAATGCTTGCCCTCTGTTTCACTGACAGGAAACATACTCTAAATAAACCCTTACATAAATGCTTGCCCTCTGTTTCACTGACAGGAAACATACTCTAAATAAACATACATAAATGCTTGCCCTCTGATTCATGACAGGAAAAAATACTCTAAATAAACATACATAAATGCTTGCCCTCTGATTTTACTACAGGAAACATACTCTAAAATAAACTACATAAATGCTTGCCCTCTGTTTCACTGACAGGAAACATACTCTAAATAAACATACATAAATGCTTGCCCCTGTTTCACTGACAGGAAAACATACTCTAAATAAACATACATAAATGCTTTCCCTCTGTTTCACTGACAGGAAACATACTCTTTAAATAAACATACATAAATGCTTGCCCTCTGTTTCACTGACAGGGAACATACTCTAAATAAACTACATAATGCCCTTGCCCTCTGTTTCCTGACAGGAAACATACTCTAAATAAACATACATAAATGCTTGCCCTCTGTTTCACTGACAGGAAACATACTCTAAATAAAACATACATAAATGCTTGCCCTCTGTTTCACTGACGAAACATACTCTAAATAAACATACATAAATGCTTGCCCTCTGATTCACTGACAGGAAACATACTCTAAATAAACATACATAAATGCTTGCCCTCTGTTTCACTGACACATGTCTTAGTTTCTACGTTGTCGCTGAACTTACCTTCGCACTCAAAAAAAACAAAAACAAAAACAAAAAGAAAACAAAACTTCTCAAAAGTCTCCTAAATTGTCACCCCGGCTTTCAAAGGACAAACTGGTTCAAATCACAACTATTCCCTCAGGTTTGTCAACAAGCAGTGAGCGCTCCAAACCTTACAGCTCTAACACCAGGCGGGAAATCAATTACATAAGCATCTAAAAGATAACACACAAACAATACGTCACAAGTAAATTCCCACTGCAACGAAATTTTGCTCTCTTATTTCCTTTTTTGGCAGTGTCCAAATTTCCCGCTACTCCGCCGACTGGGAGAGAGAGAAGAGCAGAAGGAGAAAGCCGCGTTAATTTTGGCGCGCAGCCTCACCCGTTCGTGACTGGCATTCCCCCAACCAGTCACGGATCTGACCAACTCCAGTGCTGCTGTTGTTAGGTGGACTGTTTGGATCACACACAAAGCAACACAAAACGATGAGCAGAGACATACGTTGTGTAACACACACATACGTTGTGTAACAAAACCACACAACTCACAAACACACACACATACATACGCGCGTGCGCGCGCGCGCGCGCGCACACACACACACACCCCACCACACACACACATGGGACACACATAACCACTCTTTCAGACGCGTCCGCGACGCTAAAATTAGCCCTGAAGCTTTTTGTCCCGTTCCTCAGAAACTGCAGTGGGCGTGGGAGAGAACAAGAGCCACCGCCGTGGTGTATGTTGCACATACAGATGGGGAATATGCAGAGAAAGCCCCTGCTTTGTCATCAAGCAGTTAAAATAAACACGTAAGTGGTTGGCTCCCCCACCCCCCATCTCATCCCCTCCCTTCTCCTCCCCCCCCTCTCTCTCTCTCTCTCCTCTCTCTCTCTCTCTCTCTCTCTCACACACACACACACACACACACCCCACACACACAATAAACCGCCGCTGTGTGGGGAAAATGAGCAAAGGATTATGATAATGAATGCAGAGACCTAACGCGCCGGGCGAGAAGACCAAAGCGAACATCAGTTTAGAAGTGGAGGAATTTAGTGGCCACCAATACTGTAACACAGAAATATGAGTTGGGGAGATAGAGAATGACTTTAGCGAAAGTAGTGGCAATGGTACATGGTAGCAGCAGCAGCAGCAGCAAATAGTAGTAGTAGTAGTAGTAGAGTTGGACCTGATTTGTTATTTTGCCCCAAGCAGTAAACTTTTGCCCCCCGAACGGTGAACCTGATTGCTACTTTGCCCTAAACTGTATAGGACACGACTGCTGTTTTGCCCCGAACTTTCTTCGACATAGTTGTTACCGTTGTCCCTAAGTATGTTGAACATTACCTATGTTATTGTCATTTCGTGTCTGAACTGGGCTGGATATCATTAGTTTGCCTTTAACGAGTTGGATATGATTGTCACTTTGCCCTAAGCTGTATGGGACAAAATTGTTAGTTTGCCCTATACCTAAGCTGTATGGGACATAATTGTTACTTTGCCCTAAGCTGTATGGGACAAAATTGTTACTTTGCCCTAAGCTGTATAGGACATGATTGTTACTTTGCCCTATACCTAAGCTGTATGGGACATGATTGTTACTTTGCCCTATACCTAAGCTGTATGGGACATGATTGTTACTTTGCCCTATACCTAAGCTGTATGGGACAAAATTGTTACTTTGCCCTATACCTAAGCTGTATAGGTCATGATTGTTACTTTGCCCTAAGCTGTTGGGACAAAATTGTTACTTTGCCCTATACCTAGCTGTATAGGACATGATGTTATTTGCCCTATACCTAAGCTGTATAGGTCATGATCGTTACTTTGCCCTAAGCTGTAAGGGACAAAAATTGTTACTTTTTTGCCCTAGAACCTAGAGCTTGTAAGGAAAAAA
>JAFLJL010009497.1:0-33987 GCA_018398815.1 Conus ventricosus
GATCCTGGCCTTCAGCTCAGTTCCTTCTTGGTGGGGCCTTACTCCTCCATCTGGACTGGTCTAGCCTGCGGCTTTCCTTGATTGGAGAGGCCGGGATCTAGTTTTGATATAGCGCCAGTATTCCGCTCCCGTGCCGCGTTAGTGAAAACAACCTGCCCCATGTCCCCCTGAGGAAACACCCACATTAACGTGGCGAGAAGGTGCGACTACGGTGTTCACCCTTTCTTAATGGAAGAAAGGGATCTTCGCAGGTCGAAAAACGGACATACGTGAAAGATAAATGATGGAAGAGAGTAGTTGGCAGAAATAAAACGAAGAAACAAAGAAGGAAAATCGATCTCCCCCCCCCCCCCCCACCCCACACCCCCACCCACCCCCGCGTCCCTCTCCCGCCAAAAAAAAAAAAAAAAAAAAAAAAGGAAATCAAGTAGAAATATGACTGCAGTCTCAAAGCATTAAACTGATTTTTGCTTGGTTGTTTTCATCGAGAACAAAATGAAAAAAAAAAATGACTATAAAAACTACAGGAATCCCGACACAGATGAACACTATAACACAAAGCACCGACAACACTGATGGCGACAAACTTCGACACGTTCTGTCACTTGTGTGCTCGTGTCACCTGACATTTTCTAATCTGGGAGTTTTCAGGAAAGGAACTATATAAAGTGAAATACAATACAAGATCGAGCCTACTCTCCCTGCGTCTGTTCTTCTTTCGCTGTTCTACTTTCTCTGTTCTCTGCGCGCGCGCGCGCGCGCACGTGCGTGCGTGCGTGCGTGCGTGCGTGCGTGTGTGTGTGTGTGTGTGTGTGTGTGTGTGTGTGTGTGTGCTCGCCTCTGTGTGTGTGCATGTGTGTATGTGTGTGTGTGGTGTGTGTGGTGTTGCGTGCCTGTGTGTGCCTCTGTTGTGTGTGTGTGTGTGTGTGTGTGTGTGTGTGTGTGTGTGGTGTGTGTGTGTGTGTGTGTGTGTGTTTGTGTGTGCATGCGCGCGAAAGTTTGTGTGCGTGTGTATGTGTACCAGCAGTGGTTAAAAAAATAAAAGAAATAAAAAGATAAGACAGACCAAGTAAAAAGTGAGAGGGGAAGTGAGAGAAAGAGATAATTATAGTAATGAATGTTTGTATGACACACTATCCGTGTAATCTCGCCAATTATGGTGAAAACATCGTTAAATGAAGGTTTTATTCATTCATTCATTTATTCAAACACGCTATCAGAAAATTGTTTTAGGTATTTCACAAGAAAAAAAATTCATGCATACAAAACACATAACACTCTACAAAACACATCGCATTAATATACACATATACACACCAAGGTTCTTTCGATATATAATAATAAATAATACACAAAGTATGAGAGAAAAGAAAATCAACCCTGCACACGCTTTTCATATACTTGGGGGGCCTAAATACATTATGCACACTTACGTGATCAAAGATCATCCCAGAAGTACATGCTCTTTAGATGGACAAAGCTTCAACCAGAACCTATGGGTTTAAAACAAGAGGTGAGATTTGAGGCCAGGTTTCAAAGAGGTCAGGCAGTCAGTGTCCCCAAGGTTGTCAGAGAGCCTGTTTTAAGCCCTGTTGGGGCTTGGAAGAACAGTCAGGTCCCCAAGGTGTCAGAGAGCCTGTTTAAGCTGTCGGGCTTGAAGACAGTCCCAGTGTCCCCAGGTTGTCAAGAGCCTTGTGTTAAAGTTGTCGGGGCTTGGAAGACGTCCGTGTCCCCAAGGTTGTCAGAGAGCCGGTTTAAGCTGGTTGGGGCTTGGAAGACAGTCAAGTGTCCCCCAAGGTTGTCAAGACCTGTTTAAGCTGTTGGGGCTTGAAGACAGTCAGTGTCATCAAGTTTGTCCAGAGAGCCTGTTTTAACCTGTCGGGCTTGAAGACAGTCCAGTGTCCCCAAGGTTGTCAGAGAGCTCTGCTTTTAAGCGGTTTGGGCTTGGAAACATCCAGTGTCCCCAAGGTTTCAAGAGAGCCTGTTTTAAGGGTCGGGGCTTGGAAGACAGCAGTGATCCCAAGGTTGTGTCAGAGAGCCTGCTATTAAGCTGTCGCGCTGGAAGAACAGTCAGTGGTCCCCAAGGTTGTCAGAGAGCCCAGTTTTAAGGCTGTCGGGGGCTTGGAAGACATCAGTTGTCCCCAAGGTTGTCAGAGACCTGTGTTATTAAGCTGTTGGGGCTTGGAAGACAGTCAGTGGTCCCCAAGGTTGTCAGATAGCCTGTTTTAAGATGTCGGGGTTGGAAACAGTCAGTGTCCCCCCAAGGGCTCAGAGAGCCCCCTTTTTAAGCGGTCGGGGCTTGAACACATCAGTGTCCCCAAGGTTGTCAGAGAGCCTGGTTTTTTAAGCGTCGGGCTTGGAAGACAGTCAGTGTCCCCAAGGTTGTCAGAGAGCCTGTTTTGAACGCTTTGGGGCTTGTAGACATCAGTGTCCCCAAGGTTTGTCAGAGAGCCTGTTTTAAGGTGTCGGACTTTGGAGAACGACAGTCATGTCCCAAGTGTCAGAGAGCCTGTTTTTAAGCTGTTGGGGCTTGGAAGACAGTCAGGGTCCCCCAAGTTGTCAGAGAGCCTGTTTTAAGCTGTTGGGGCTTGGAAGACATCAGTGTCCCAAGTTGTCAGAGAGCTGATTTTAAGAAGCTGTCGCTCGGCTTTGAAGACAGTCCGTGGTCCCCAAGGTAGTCAGAGAGCCTGTTTGAAAGCTGGTTGGGGCTTGGAAGACAGTCAGTGTCCCCAAGTCGTCCAGAGAGCCTGTTTTAAGCTGTTGGGGTTTGGAAGACAGTCATGTCCCCAAGTTGTCAAGAGCCTGTTTAAGCTGTTGGGGCTTGGAAACAGTCCGTGTCCCCAAGGTTGTCAGAGAGCCTGTTTTTAATCTGTCGGGCATGGAAGATCATCAGGGTCCCCAAGGTTGTCAGAGAGCCTGTTTTTAAGCTGTCGGGGCTTGAAGACATCTGTCCCCAAGGTTGTCAGAGGACCTGTTTTAAAGCGTGTCGGGGCTTGGAAGACAGTCAGTGTCCCCCAAGGTTTCAGAGATCCTGTTTTAGCTGTCGGGGCTTGGAAGACAGTCAGTGTCCCCAAGGTTGTCAGAGAGCCTGTTTTAAGCTGTCGGGGCTTGGAACAAGAAACAGTCAGTGTCCCCCAAGGTTGTCAGAGAGCCTGTGTTAATCCTTCGGGCTTGGAAGACAGTCCAGTGTCCCCCACGGTTGTCAGAGAGCCTGTTTAAGCTGTTGGGGCTTGGAAGACAGTCAGTTGTCCCCAAGTTGTCAGAGAGCCTAGCTTTAAGCTGGTTGGGGCTTGGGAAGACAGTCAGTGTCCCCAAGTTGTCCAGAGAGCCTGTTTAAGCTGTTGGGGCTTGAAGACAGTCAGTGTCCCCAAGGTGTCAGAGGAGCCGTTTTAAGCTGTTGGGGCCTTGGAAGACATCAGTGTCCCCAAGGTTGTCAAAGCCTGTTTAAGCTGTTGGGGCTGGGAAGACAGTTCCAGTGTCCCCAAGTTGTCAGGGAGAAGCCTGTTTTAAGGCTGTTTGGGCTTGGAAGACAGTCAGTGTCCCCCAAGGTTGTCAGAAGCCTGTTTTATGCTGTCGAGGCTTGGAAGACAGTCAGTGTCCCCCAGGTTTGTCAGAGAGCCTGTTTTAAGCTTTGGGGCTTTGGAAGACAGTCAGAGTCCCAAGGTGTTCCGGAGCTGTTTTAAGCTGTTGGGCTTGGAAGACAGTCAGTGTCCCCAAGGGTGTCAGAGAGCCTGTTTTAAGCTGTTGGGCTGGAAGACACAGTCAGTGTCCCAAGGTTGTCAAGAGCCTGTCATAAGCTGTTGGGGCTTGGAAGACAGTCAGTGTCCCCCAAGGGTGTCAGAGAGCCTGTTTTAAGCCTGTCGGGGTCGTGAAGACGACCATGTCCCCCAAGTTGTCAAGAGCCTGTTTTAAAGCTGTCGGGCTGGGAACACAGTCATGTCCCCCAAGGTTGTCAGAGGCCTGTTAAGCTGTCGGGGCTTGAAGACAGTCAGTGACCCCAAGTTTCAGAGAGCCTGTTTTAAGCTGTCGGGGCTTTGGAAGACAGTCAGTGTCCCAGGTTGTCAGAGAGCCTGTTTTTAAGCTGTTGGGGCTTGGAACAGTCAGTGTCCCCAAGGTTGTCAGAGAGCCTGTTTTTAAAAGCTGTCGCGGCTTGGAAGACAGTCCAGTGTCCCCCAAGGTTGTCAGAGAGCTGTTTTAAGCTGTCGGGGCTGAAGACAGTCAGTGTGCCAAGGTTGTCAGAGAGCCTGTTTTAACTGTTTGGGGCTTGGAAGACAGTCAGTGTCCCCAGGTTGTCAGAGAGCCTGTTTTAAGCTGTTGGGGGCTTGGAAGACAGTCCAGTCCCACCAAGGTTTCAGAGAGCCTGATTTACGCTGTTGGGCTTGGAAGACATCCGTGTCCCAAGGTTTGTCAGAGAGCCTGTTTTTAAGCTGTTGGGCTTGGAAGACAGTCAGTGTCCCCAAGGTTGTCAGAGACTGTTTTAAAGCTGTTGGGGCTTGGAAGACAGTCATGTCCCCAAGGTTGCAGAGAGCCTGTTTTTTAAGCTGTCGGGGCGTGGAAGACAGTCATGTCTCCCAAGGTTTGTCTAGAGCCTGTTTTAGCTGTCGGGGCTTGGAAGACAGTCAGTGTCCCCAAGGTTCAAGAGCCCTGTTTTAAAGCTGTTGGGCTTGGAAGACAGTCAGTGTCCCCAAGGTTGTCAGAGACCTGTTTTAAGGTGTCGGGGACTTGGACGACATCCGTGTACCCAAGGTTTGTCAGAGAGCCTGTTTTAAGCTGTTGGGGCTTGGAAACAGGCAGTGTCCCCAAGGTTGTCAGCGAGCCTGTTTTTAAAAGCTGTTTGGGGCTTGGTAGACAGTCAGTGTCCGCAGGTTTGTCAGAGAGCCTGTTTTCAGCTGTCGGGGCTTGGAAGACAAGTCAGTGTCCCAAGGTTGTCATAGAGCCTGTTTTAAGCTGTGGGGCTTGGAAGACAGTCAATGTCCCCAAGTGTTGTCAGAGAGCCGTTTTAAGCTGTTGGGGCTTTGAAGACAGTCAGTGTCCCAAGGTGTGTCAGAGAGCCTGTTTTAAAGCTGTTGGGGCATGGTAGACAGTCAGTGTCCCCAAGGTTGTTCAGAGAGCTGTTTTAAGCTGTCGGGGCTTGGAAGACAGTCCCAGTGTCCCAAGGTGTCAGAGAGCCTGTTGTAAGCTGTCGGGGCTTGGGAAGCAGTCATGTCCGCAAGGTTGTCAGAGAGCCTGTTTTAAGCTGTCGGGCTCTTGGAAGACAGTCATGTCCCAAGGTTTGTCCAAGAGCCTGTTTTACGCTGTCGGGCTTGGAAACAGTCAGTGTCCCCCAAGTCGTCAGAGAGCCTGTTTAAGCTGTCGGGGCTTGGAAGACAGAGTCAGAGTCCCCTAGGTTGTCAGAGAGCCTGTTTTAAGCTGTCGGGGCTTGGAAGACCAGTCATGTCCCCACGGTTGTCGAGAGCCTGTTTTTTAAGAGCTGTTGGGCTTGGAAGACAGTCATGTCCCCAAGGTTGTCAGAGAGCCTGTTTTAAGCTTTGGGGCTTGGAAGACATCAGTGAGTGTCCACCAAGGTTTGTCCGAGAGCCTGTGTTTCAGCGTTGGGGCTTGGAAGACAGTCAGTGTCCCCAAGGTTGTCAGAGAGCCTGTTTTAAGAGCTGTTGGGGCTTGGAAGGACAGAGTCAGTGTCTCCCCAAGGTTGTCAAGACCTGTTTAAGCGGTGGGTGCTTGGAAAACAGTCAGTGTCCCCATGGTTGTCAAGAGCCTGGTTTTAAGCTGTTGGGCTTGGAAGACAGTCCATGTCCCCACGGTTGTCAGAGCCTGTTTTAAGCTGTCGGGGCTTGGAAGACAGTCCGTGTCCCCCCAAGGTTGTGCAGAGAGCCTGTTTTAAGAGCTGTTGGGGCATGGAAGAACAGTCAGTGGTGCCCAGGTGTCTGAGAGCCTGTTTTACGCTGTTGACGGAGAGAGTACTTGATGAAGCTCAGTCTCAGTGTGCCCAAGGTTTTGTCAGAGAGCCTTTTTAAGCTGTCGGGGCTTGGAAGACCAGTCAGTGCCCCAAGGTTGTCAGAGAGCTTTGTTAAAGCGTCGGGGCTTGGAAGACAGTCATGTCCCCAAGTTTGTCAGAGAGCCTTTTTAAAAGCTGGCGAAGGCTTGGAAGACAGTCATGTCCCCAAGGTTTCAGAGAGCCTGTTTTAAGCAGCTGTCGGGGCCTTAAGACAGTCAGTGGTGCCCAAGGTTGTCAGAGAGCCTGTTTTAAAGCTGTTGGGGCTTGAAGACGGCAGTGTCCCCCCAGGGTGTCCAGAAGAGCCTGTTTTAAGCTGTATGGGGCTTGGACGACAGTCAGTGCCCCAAGGGTTGTCAAGAGCCTGTTTGAAGCTGTTGGGGTTGGAAAGACAGTCATGTCCCCAAGGTTTGCAGAGAGCCTGGTTTAGCTGTTGGGTCTTGGTAGACAGTCAGTGTCCCCAAGGTTGTCAGAGAGCCTGTTTAAGCTGTTTGGGCTTGGAAGAACATCAGTGTCCCCAAGGTTGTCAGAGAGCCCTGTTTAAGCTGTCGGGCATGGAAGACAGCATGTCCCCAAGGTTGGTCAAGAGCCGGTTTTATAAGCTGTCGGGGCGTGGGAAGACATCAGTGTCCCCCAAGGTTGTCAGAGAGCCTGTTTAAGCGTTGGGGGCGTGGAAGACAGTCAGTGTCACCCAAAGGTTGTAAGAGCCGGTTTTAAGGTGCGGGACTTTGGAGACGACCAGTCAGTGTCCCCAAGGTTGTCAGAAGCCTGTTTTAAGCTGTTGGGGCTTGGAAGACAGTCAGTGTCCCCCAGTTGTCAGAGAGCCTGTTTTAAGCTGTTGGGGCGTGGAAGACGTCATGTCCGCAAGGTTGTCAGAGACCGGTTTTAAAGCTGTCGGGGCCGTGGAAGAAAGTCAGTGTCCCTCCAAGGTTGTCAGAAAGCTGTTTTAAGCTGTTGGGGCTGGAAGACAGTCAATGTCCCCCAATTGTCAGAGAGCCTGTTTTAACTGTTGGGGCTTGGAAGACAGTCCAGTGGTCCCCAAAGTTGTCAGAAGAGCTGTTTTAAGAAGCTGTTGGGGCTTGGAAGCCAGTCAGTGTCCCCAAGGTTGTCAGAGAGCCTGTTTTAAGGCTTTCGGGGCGTGGAAGACAGTCATGTCCCCAAGGGTGTCAGAGAGCCTGTTTAACTGTCGGGGCTTGGAAGACAGTCAGTGTCCCAAGGTTGTCAGAGACCTGATTTTAGCTGTCCGGGCTTGGAAGACAGATCCAGTGTCCCCAAGTTGTCAGAGAGCCTGTTTTAAGGCTGTCGGGCTTGGAAGACAGTCAGTGTCCCCAAGGTAGTCCAGAGAGCCTGTTTTAAGCTGTCGGGCTTGGAAGACAGTCAGTGTCCCCAAGGTTGTCATAGAGCCTGTTTTATAACTGGCGGGGCTTGGAAGACAGTCAGTGTCCCCACGTTGTCAGAGAGCCTGTTTTAGGCTGTTGGGGCTTTGGAAGACATCATGTCCCAAGGGTGTCAGAGAGCCTGCATTTCTAAGCTGTTTGGGGCTTGGAAGACAGTCAGTGTCCCCAAGTGTCAGAGAGCTGTTTTAAGCTGTTGGGGCTTGGAAGACAGTCGTGTCCCCAAGGTTGTCAGAGAGCCTGTTTTTAAGCTGATGGGCTTGGAAGACCGTCAGTGTCCCCAAGGTTGTGCAAGAGCCCGTTTTAAGCTGTTGGGGCTTGAAAACAGTCAGTGTCCCCCAAGGTGTCAGAAGAGCCTGTTTTAAGCTGTTTGGGCCTTGGAAGACAGTCATGGTCCCCCAAGTGGTCAGAGCCTGTTTTAACTGTCGGGCTTGAAGACAGTCATTCCCCAAGGTTGGTCAGCGGAGGCCGTTTGAAGAGCTGTTTGGGGCTTGAAGACAGTCAGTGTCCACCAAGGTTTCAGAGAGCCTGTTTTAAGCTGTTGGGGGGGCTTGGAAGACAGTCAGTGGTGCCCAAGGTTGTCAGAGAGCCTGATTAACTGTTGGGGCTTGGAAGACAGTCAGTGTCCCCCCAAGGTTGTCAGAGAGCCTGTCTTAAGCTGTTGGGGCTTGGAAGACAGTCATGTCCCCCCAAAGGTTGTCAGAGAGCCTGTTTTAGCTGTCAGGGCTTGGAAGACCGTCAGTGCCCCAAGGTTGTCAAGAGCCTGTTTTAAGCTGTTGGGCTTGGAAACAGTCAGTGTCCCGAATGTTGTCAGAGAGCCTGTTTTAATCTGTCGGGCTTGGAAGACAGTCAGTGTCCCCAAGGTTAGTCAAGAGCTGTTTTAAGCTGTTGGGGCTTGAAGACAGTCAGTGTCCCCCAAGTTGTCAGAGAGCCTGTTTTAAGCTGTCTGGGCTTGGAAGACCAGTCAGTGGTCCCCAAGGTGTTCAGAGAGCCCTGTTGTCAAGCTGTCGGGGCTTGAATGACTGTCAGTGTCCCACAAGGGTTGTCAGAGAGCCGGGTTGAAGCGGTCCCGGGGCGGGGTAGTACAGGCCAGTGTCCCCAAGGTTGGCAAGAGCCTGTTTTAAGCTGGTGGGCGTGGAAGACAGTCAGTGTCCACAAGGTTGTCAGAGAGCCTGTTTAAGCCTGTAGAGCTTGGAAAGACAGTCAGTGTCCCCAAGGTTGTCCAAGAGCCTGGTGTATAAGCTGTCGGGCTTGGATGACAGTCAGTTTGCCCAAGGTTGTGTCAGAGAGCCTGTGTTTAAGCTGGTGGGGCGTGGAAGACAGTCAGTGTCCCAAGTGGCAGAGAGCGGTTGTTAAGCTGTTGGGGCGTGGAAGACAGGCAGTTGTCCCCAAGGTTGCAAGAGCCTGTTTTAGAAGCGTGGGCTGGGAAGACAGGCAGTGGCCCCGAAGGTTGTCAGAGGATCCTGGGGTAAGCGTTGGGGCTTGGAAGACAGTCCATGGGCCCCCAAGTTTCAGAGAAGCCTGTGTTAAGCGGTGGGCTTGAAGACCAGTCAGGTCCCCAAGGTTTCAGAAGCCTGTTTTAAGCTGTCGGGGCTTGGAAACAGTCAGTGGTCCCCAAGGTTGTCAGGAGAGCCGGTTTTAAGCTGTTGGGGCTTGGAAGACAGTCCAGGGTCCCCAAGGTTTCAGAAGAGCTTTTTAAAGCTGTGGGCTTGGAAGACAGTCAGTGTCCCCAAGGTTGTCAGAGAGCTGTTCTAAACTGTCGGGGCTTGGAAGACAGTCATTGTCCCCAAGGTTGTCAGAGAGCCTGTTTAGCTGTTGGGGCTTTTGGAAGAAGTCTGTGGTCCAAGGGTGTCAGAGAGCCTTTGTAAAAGCGTCGGGGCTTGGAGACAGTCAGTGTCCCCCCAAGGTTGTCCAGAGCCCTGTTTTTAAGCTGTTGGGGCTTGGAAGACAGTCAGTGCCCCCAAGGTTGTCTGAGAGCCTGTTTGTAAGCGTCGGGGTTTGGAAGACAGTCCATGCCCCAAGGTTTGTGTCAGAGAGACTTTTGAAGCTGTTGGGGCTGGGAAGACAGTCCCAGTGTCCCCCAAGGTTGGCAAGACCTGTCTGAAGCTGTTGGGGCGTGAAGACAGTCATGTCCCCCCAAGGTTGTCAAGAGCCTGTTATTTAAGCGTCGGGGCTTGAAGACATCAGTGTCCCCAAGGTTGTCCAAGAGCCTGTTTTAAGCTTTCGGGCTTGAAGACAGCAGTGTCCCCAACGGTTGTCAGAGAGCCTGTTTTAAGCCTGTCGGGCTTGAAGACAGTCATGTCCCCAGGTTTGTGCCCAGAGAGACTGTGTTAAGCTGGTGGGGCTTGGAAGACAGTCAGTGTCCCCAAGGTTGGGGTGCAGAGAGCCGGTTTTGAAGGCTCTCGGTGCTTGGAAGACAGTCAGTGTCCCAAGTTGTCAGAGTGCCTGGATGTAAAAAAAAAGCTGTCGGGGCGTGGAAACATCATGTCCCAAGTTGTCAGAGAGCCTGTTTTTAAGCTGGCGGGCGTGGAAAACAGTCAGTGTCCCCAAGGGTGTCAGAGAGAGCCTGTTTTAAGCATGTCGGGGCTTGGAAGACAGGCAGTGTCCCCAAGTTTGTCAGAGAGCCTGTGGTAAGCGGGCAGGCTTGGAATATCAGCAGTGTCCCCAAGGTTGTCAAGAGCCTGTTTAAAGCTGGCCGGGGCTTGAAGACAGTCAGTGTGCCCAAGGTTGTCAGAGAGCCTGTTTGAAAGCGGGTTGGGGCTTGAAGACAGTCAGTGTCCCAAGGTTGTCAGAGAGCCTGTTTATAAGCTGTTTGGGGCATTGGCAGACAGTCCAGTGGTCCCCAAGGTTGTCAAAGAGCCGGGTTTTAAAGCTGTTGGGGCTTGGAAGAACGTCCGTGTCCCCCAAGGTTGTCAGAGACCTGTGTTAAAAACGCTGTTGGGGAGTGGAAGACAGTCAGGTCCCCAAGGTTGTCAAGAGCCTGTTTTAGCTGTTGGGGCTTGAAGACAGTCAGTGTCCCCAAGTTGTCAGAGAGCCTGTTTTAAAGCTGTCCGGGGGCGTGGAAGTCCAGTCCAGTGTCCCCCAAGGTTGTCAAAGAGCCTGGTTGAAGCGTCGGGCCATTGGAAAGACAGTCATGGTCCCAGGTTTCAGAGAGCCCTGTTTTAAAAAAGCTGTTGGGGCTTGAGAAGACAGTTTCGTGTCCCCCAAAGGTTGTCAGAGAGCCTGTTTTAATGGTGTCGGGAGCTTGGACGACAGTCAGTGTCCCCAAGGTGTCAAGAGGCCGGTGTTTAAGCTGGGTGGGGCTTGGAAGACCAGTCATGGCCCCCAAGGTGTCAGAGACCTGTTTTAAGCGGTTGGGGCTTGGAAGACAGTCAGTGTCCGCAAGTTGTCAAAGAGCCGGTTTTAAGCTGTCGTGGCTGTGGAAACAGGTCCGTGTCCCCAAGTTGTCAGAGAGCCTGTTTTAAAGCTGTCAGGCTTGGAACACAGGCATGTCCTCCAAGGCGTCCAGAGAGGCCCTTTTTTTAAGCGTTCGGGCTTGGACGACGTCAGTGTCCCCCAAGGTCGTCAGAGAGCCCGTTTTAAGCTGTGCGGGGCTTGGAAACAGTCATGTCCCCACGGTTGTTCAGAAGCCGGTTTTAAGCTGTCGGGGCTTGGAAGACAGACAGTGTCCCCACGGTTTGTCAGAGGAGCCTGTTTTAAGCTGTTTGGGGCTTGGAAGACAGCAGTGTCCCCAAGGTTGTCAGAGAAGCCTGTTTAAGCTGTTTGGGCCGTGGAAGACAGTCAGTGGCCCAATTGTTCAGAGACCTGTTTTAAAGCGTTTGGGGCGTGGAAGACAGTCCAGTGTCCCCAAGTTCAGAGCGCCTGTTTTAAGCTGTTGGGGCTTGAAAGACAGTCATGTCCCCAAGGTTGTCAGAGAGCCGTTTTAAGCTGTTGGGCTTGGAAGACAGTCAGTGTCCCCTAAGGTTGGCCAAGAGCCGGTGTGAAGCTGTTGGGGCTTGGAAGACAGTCAGTGTCCCAAGGTGTCAGAGCTGTTTTAAGCTGTCGGGGCTTGAAGACATCATGTCCCCAAGGTGTCAGAGAGCCTGTGTTAAGCGGTTGGGGCTTGGAAGACAGTCAGAGTCCCCCAAGTGCAGAGAGCCTTTTTAAGCTGTTGGGGCTTGGAAAAGACAGTGAGTGTGCCCAGGTTGTCAGAGAGCCTGTTTATAAGCTGTTTGGGGGCTGGAAGACAGTCAGTGTCCCCAAGGGTTGTCAAGAGCCTGTCTTAAGCTGGTGGGGCTGTGGGAAGACAGTCAGTGCCCAAGGTTGGCAGAGAAGCCCTGTTTTTAATAGCTGTGCGGGGGCCCCTGGAGACATCCATGTTTCCCCAAGGTTGTCAGAGACCTGTTTAAGCTGTTGGGGCTTGAAGACAGTCAGTGTCCCCAAGTTGTTCAGAAGAGCCTGGTGTGAAGCTGTCGGGCTTGGGAAACAGTCAGTGTCCCCAGGTTTGTCAGAGCCGTTTTTTAAGCTGTTGGGGCATTGGAGACAGTCAGTGCCCCAAGTTGTCCAGAGAGCCGGTTTTAAGCTGTCGGGCTTGGAAGACAGTCAGTGGTCCCCAAAAGGTTGTCAGAGAGCCTGTTTGAGCTGTCGGGCTTGGAAGACAGTCAGTGTCCCCAAGTTGTCAGGGAGCCTGTTTTAAGCAGTCGGGGCTTGAAGACAAGTCCAGTGTCCCCAAGGTTGTCAAGAGCCTGTTTTAAGCTGTTGGGGCTTGGAAGACAGGCCAGTGGCCCCCAAGGTTGTCAGAGAGCCCTGTTTAAAGCTGTCCGAGGCTTGTCCCCAGGTTGTCAGAGAGCCGGGTTTTAAGCTGTCGGCTGGGAAGACAGGCCTGTGTGCCCAAGGTTGTCAGAGAGGCCTGTTTTAAGCGGTTCGGTCCTTGGAAGACAGTCAGGTGTCCCCCAAGTTGTCAGAGAGCCTGTTTTAAAAGCTGTTTGGGGGCATGGAAGACAGTCAGTGTCCCCAAGTTTCAGAGAACCTGTTTTTATTAAGCTGTCGGGGCTTGGAAGACAGGCGTGTCCCCAAGGGTTGTCAGAGAGCCTGTTTAAACAGCTGTTGTGGGCTTGGAAGACAGTCAGTGTCCCTTTTTCCCCCCAGGTTGTCAGAGAGCCCTGTTTTAAAGCTGTTGGGGAGTGGAAGACAGTCCAGTGTCCCCAAGATTTAGTCAGAGAGCCGGTTTTTTAAAGGCTGTCGGGGCTTGGAAGACAGTCGTGTCCCCAAGGATGTCCAGAGAGCCTGTTTTAAGCTGTTGGGCGTGAAGACAGTCAGTGTCCCCACAGGGTTGTCGAGAGCCTTGTTTAAGCTGTCGGGCTTGGAAGACAGTCAGGTGGCCCAAGGTGTCAGAGAGCCTGTGTTAAGGCTGTCGGCTTGGAAGACAGTCAGGGTCCCCAGGTTGTCAGAGAGCCTGGTTAAGCTGTCGGGGCTGTGGAAGAACAGTCAGTGTCCCCCAAGGTTGTCAAGAGCCTGTTTAAGCTGTCCGGGGCTTGGAAGACAGTCAGTGTCCCCACGGTTGTCAGAGAGCCGGTGTTAAAGCTGGTCGGGCTTGGAAGACAGTCGTGACCTCAAGTCGTCAGAGAGCCTGTTTTAAGCTGTCGGGGCTTGGAAGACAGCCGTGTCCCAAGGTTGTCAGAGAGCCTGTGTTAAGCAGTCGGGGCTTGGAAGACATCGTGTCCCCACGGTTGTCAGAAGCCTGTTGTTAAGCTGGTGGGGCTTGGAAGACAGTCCGTGGTCCCAAGATTGTCAAGAGCCTGTTTTAAGCTGTTGGGGCTTGGAAGACAGTCAGTGTCCCCAAGTAGTCAGAGACCGTTTTTAAGCTGTTTGGGGCTTGGGAAGACAGTCCAGTGTCCCCAAGGTTGTCCAGAGACCTGTTTTAAGAGCTGTTGGGGCATGAAGACAGTCAGTTCCCCAAGGTGGTCAGAGAGCCTGTTTGAAGCTGTTGGGGCTTGGAAGACCAGTCAGTGTCCCCCAAGGTTGCAGAGACCCCTGTTTTAAGCTCGGGGGCCGTGAAGTCAGTCCAGTGTCCTCCCCCCCCTAGGTTGTCAGAGCCTGTTTCAGCTGTCGGGGCTTTGGAAAGACTGGCAGTGGCCCCTAGGTTGGCAGAGAGCCAGTTTTAAGCTGTTGGGGCCCTTGGAAGACAGTCAGTGGTCCCCAAGGTTTCAGAGAGCTGTTTTAAGGCTGTTGGGCTGGAAGACAGTCATGTGCCCATGGTTGTCAGAGGAGCCTGTTTTAAGTCTGGTTGGGGCTTGGAAGACAGTCATGTCCCCAAGGGTGTCAGAGAGCCTGTTTTAAGCTGTTGGGGGCTGGAAGACAGTCAGTGTCCCCAAGGTTGTCAAGAAGCTGTTTTAAGCTGTCGGGGCTTGGGAAAGACAGTCATGTCACCCCAAAGGTGGCAGAGAGCCTAGTTTTAAGCTGTTGGGCTTGGAAGACAGTCAGTGTCCCAAGTTGTCAGAGAGCCTGTTTAAAGCTGTCGGGCTTTGGAAGACAGTCGTGTCCCCAAGGTTGTCAGAGAGCCTGTTTTAAGCTGTTGGGGGCTTGGTAGACCCGTCAGTGTCCTCCAAGGTTGTCAGAGAGCCTGGTGTAAGGCTGTCGGCTGAAGCAGTTCCCAGTGCACCCCAGGTTGTCACGAGCCTGTTTTAAGCTGGCGGGCTTGGAAGACAGTCATGTCCGCAAGGTTGTCAGAGAGTCCGTGTAAGCTGGCGGGGGCTTGGGAAGACAGTCAGTGTCCCCAAGGGTTCAGAGAGCCTGTTTAATCTGTCGGGGCATGGAAGACAGTCAGTGTCCCAAGGTTTCAGAGAGCCTGTTTTTAAGCTGTTGGGTGCTTGGAAAGACAGTCAGTGTCCCCAAGGTTGTCAGAGAGCTGTTTTATAAGCTGTCGGGGCTTGGAAGACAGTCCAGTGTCCCCAAGGTTGTCAGAGAGCCTGTGTTTAAGCTGGGTCGGGGCTGGAAGACATCAGTGCCCAAGGGTTGTCAGAGAGCCTGTTTGGTAAGCGGTGTCGGGGGCTTGGAAGACAGTCATGGTCACCAAGGTTGTCAGAGGAGCCTTTTTAAGCTGTTGGGGCTGGAAACAGTCAGCAGTGTCCCCAAGGTTGTCAGAGAGCCTGTTTTAAGCTGTTGGGGCTTGGAAGACAGTCAGAGTCCCCCAAGGTTGTCCAGAGAGCCCTGTTTGTAAGCTTTGGGGCTTGGAAGACAGTCAGTGTCCCCAAGGTTGTCAAGCGCCATGTTTTAAGCTGTTGGGGCTTTGGAAGACAGGTCAGTGTCCCCAAGGTTGTCCAGAGAGCCTTGTTAAGCTGTCGGGGCGTGGAAGACAGTCAGTGTCCCCAAGGTTGTCAGAGAAGCCTGTGTTAGTAAGCTGTTGGGTCTGGAAGACAGTCAGTGTCCCAAGGTGTCGGGGAGAGAGCCTGTTTTAAGGCTGTTGGGCTTGAATACATCCCCTAGTGTCCCCAAGTTGTCAGAGGACCTGGTGTTTAAGCCTGTCGGGCCTTTGAAGACATCAGTGCCCCAAGGTTGTCAGAGAG
The DNA here is from genome assembly GCA_018398815.1 of Conus ventricosus. Taxonomy (NCBI): domain Eukaryota; kingdom Metazoa; phylum Mollusca; class Gastropoda; order Neogastropoda; family Conidae; genus Conus; species Conus ventricosus. The sequence continues at coordinate 14,931 of JAFLJL010009497.1, forward strand.
CCTGGTTTATGGCTGTCGGGGCTTGGAAAACAGGTCATGTTCCCCAAGGTTGTCAGAGAGCCTGTTTTAAAGCGGTCGGGCTTGAAGACAGGGCAGTGTCCCCAAGTTGTCAAGATGCCTGTTTTAAAGCTTTGGGCTTGGAAGAACAGTCAGGGCCCCCAAGGTGGTCAGAAGAGCCTGTTTTAGCTGTCGGGTTTGGAAGACAGTTCAGTGTCCCCAAAGGTTGTCAAACCGTTTTAAGCTGTTGGGGCGTGGAAGACAGTCAGATGTCCCCAAAGGTTTGTCCAGAGAGCCTGTTTTAACGCTGTTGGGGCTTGAAGACAGTCAGTGTCCCCAAGGTTGTCAAGAGCCTGTTTTAAGCTGTTGGGGCTTGGAAGACCTCAGTGACCCCAAGTGGTGCAGAGAGCCTGTTTAAGCGTTGGGGGCTTGAAGAACAGTCAGTGTCCCCAAGGTTGTCAGAGAGCCTGTTTTAAGCTGTCGGGGCTTGGAAGACAGTCAGTGTCCCAAGGTTTCACGAGCCTGTGTTAAGCTGTGGGGGGCTTGGAGACAGCAGTGTCCCCAAGGTTGTCAAGAGCCTGTTTACAGCTGATTGGGGCTTGAAGACAGTCAGTGTCCCCAAGGTTGTCAGAAGCCGGTTAAAGCTGCGGGGCTTGGAAGACAGTATGTCCCCAAGGTTGTCAGGAGAGCCTGTTTTAAGCTGTCGGGCTTGGAAGACAGGCAGTGTCTCCAAGGTTGTCAGAGAGCCTGTTTTAAGCTGTCGAGGCTTGGAAGACAGTCCGTGTCCCCAAGGTTGTCAAGAGAGCCTGTTTTAAGGCTGTAGGGGGGCTTGAAGACAGTCATGTGCCCCAAGGTTGTCAGAGAGCCGGGGATGAAGCTGTTGGGGCTTGGAAGACAGTCAGTGGTCCCCAAGGTGTGGCAGAGAGCCTGTTTAAAGGCTGTTGGGGCTTGGAAGACAGTCAGTGTCCCAAGGTGTCAGAGAGCCTGTTTTAAGAGCTGTTGGGGCTTGAATACCGTCAGTGTCCCCAAGGTTGTCAAGAGAGCCTGTGTTGACGCTGGGTGGGCGTGAAACAGTTCAGTGTCCCCAAGTTGTCAGAGAGCCGTTGAAAGCTGTTGGGCTTGGAAGACTTCAGTGTCCCAAAGGGTTGTCAAGAGCCTTGTTTAAGCTGTCGGGGCTTGGCACGACAGTCAGTGTCCCCAAGTTTGTCAAGAGCCTGTTTTTAAAAAAGCGTCGGGCTTGGAAGACAGTCAGTGTCCCAAGGTTTGTCAAGAGCCTGGTTTAATCTGTGGGGCTTGGAAGACAGTTAGTGTCCCCAAGTGTCAGAGAGCCTGGTTGTTAAGGTGTCCGACTTGGACGACAGTCAGTGTCCCCCAAGTTGTCAGAAGAGCCTGATTTAAGCTTTTGGGGCTTGGAAGAACAGTCAGTGTCCCCAAGGTGTCAGAGAGCCTGTTTAAGCTGTTGGGCTTGAACCAGTCCAGTGACCGCAAGGTTTTGTCATAGCGCCTGTTTTAAATAAGCTGTCGGGGCTTGGCAGACAGTCAGGTCCCCAAGGTTGTCAGAGAGCTGTTTTAAGCTGTCGGGGCTTGGAGACAGTTCAGTGTCCCCAGGTCTCAGAGAGCCTGTTATAAGCTGTCGGGCTTGCCAGAACAGTCCAGTGTCCCCAAGTCGTCAGAGAGCCTGTTTGAAGCTGTCGGGGCTTGGAAGACATCCAGTGTCCCCAAGGTTGTTCATAGAGCCTGTTTTAAGCTGTCGGGCTTGGAAGACAGTCAGTGTCCCCACGTTGTCAGAGAGCCTGTTTTTAAAGCTGTTGGGGCTAGGAAGACAGTCAGTGTCCCAAAACAAGTTTGTCAGAGAGCCTGTTTTAAGCTGTTGGGCTTGGAAGACAGTCCATGTCCCCAAGGTTGTCATAGAGCCTGTTTAATGCTGTTGGGGCTAGGAAGCAGTCAGTGTCCCCAAGGTTGTCAGAGAGCCTGTTTAAGAAGCTGTTGGGGCTTGGAGACAGTCAGGGTCCCCAGGTTGTCAGAGAGCCTTGTTTTAAGCTGTTGGGGGCCTTGGAAGACAGTCAGTGTCCCCAAGGTTGCAGAGAGCCAGTTTTTAAGCTGTTGGGGCTTGGAAGACAGTCCAGTTCCCCAAGGTTGTCACAGCCGTTTTAAGCTGTCGGGGCTTTGGAAGACAGTCAGTGTCCCCAAGGTGTCAGAGAGCCTGTATTTAAGCTGTTTGGGGCTTTGGAAGACAGTCAGTGTCCCAAGGTTTTCAAGAGCCTGTTTTAAGCTGTTGGCGTTGGAAGACATTCAAGTGTCCCCAAGGTTGTCAGAGAGCCTGTTTTTTAAGCTGTTGGGCATGGAAGACAGTCAGTGTCCCCAAGGTTCAAGCCTGTTTTAAAGCTGTCGGGGCTTGGACGACAGTCAGTGTCCCACGGTTGGTCAGAGAGCCGTTTTAAAGCTGTTGGGCTTGGAAGACAGTCAGTGTCCCCCCAGATTGTCCCAGAGAAGCCTGTTTAGGTGTTGGGGCTGGAAGACATCATGTCCCCAAGGTTTGTCAGAGAGCCTGTTTTAAGCGGTTGGGGCTTTGGAAGACAGTCATGTCCCCAAGGTTGTCCAGAGAGCCTGTTTTTTAAGCTGTTGGGAGCTTGGAAGACAGTCAAGTGTCCCCCAAGGTTGTCAGAGAGCCTGAATTAAGCTGTTGGGGCTTGGAAGACAGTCATGTCCCCAAGGTTGTCAGAGAAGTAGCCTGTTTTAAAAGCTGCTGGGGCTTGGAAGACAGTCAGTGTCCCCAAGTTGTCAGAGCCGGTTCAAGCTGTCGGGCTTGGAAGACCAGTCTGTGGCCCCAGGTTATCAGAGAGCCCTTTTTAAAAGCTGTTTGGGGCTGGAAGACCTGTCATGTCCCCAAGGTTGTCCAGAGCCTGTATTAAGGCTGTTGGGGGCTTGAAGACAGTCAGTGTGCCCAAGGTTCAGAGAGTGCCTGTTTTAAGCCTGTTTGGGCATGGAAGACAGTCAGTGTCCCAAGGGTGTCAGAGAGCCTGTCTTTTAAGCTGTTGGGGCTTGGAAGATCAGTCAGTGTCCCAAGGTTGTCAGAGAGAGCCTGTTTTTTAGGCTTGTCGGGCTTGGAATACAGTCAGTGTCCCCAAGGTTGTCAGAGAGCCTGTTTTAAGCTGTTGGGGCTTGGAAGACAGGCAGTGTCCCCAAGGTTGTCAGAGAGCCTGTTTTATAAAGCCTGCGGGGGCTTGGAAGACAGTCCAGTGTCCCAAGGTTGTCAGAGAAGCTGTTTTAAGCTGTTGGGCTTGGAAGACAGTCAGTGGCCCAAGGTTGTCAAGAGAGCCCTGTTTTTAAGCTGTCGGGCTTTGGAAGACAGTCAGTGTCCCCAAGGTTGTCAGAGAGCCTGTTTTACAGCTGTCCGGGCTTGGAAAGACAGTCAGTGCCGCAAGGATTGCAAGAGCCTGTTTTTAAGCTGTCGGGGCTTGGAAGACAGTCAGTGTCCCCAAGGTTGTCAAGAGCCTGTTTTTAAGCTGTCGGGGCGTGAAGACAGTCAGTGTCCCCCCCAAGGTTAGTCAGAGAGCCTGTTTTAAGCTGTTGGGGCTTGGAAGACAGTCCATTGTCCCCAAGGTTGTCAGAGAGCCGTTTAAGCTGTCGGGCTAGGAAGACAGTCAGTGTCCCCAAGGTTTGTCAGAAGAGCCGGTTTTAAAAAGCTGTCCGGGGGCTTGGAAGACAGTCAAGTGTGCCCAAGTTGTCAGAGAGCCTGTTTTTAAGCTGTCGTGCCTTGGAACAGTCAGTGTCCCCAAGGTTTGTCAAGAGCCTGTTTTAAGCTGTTGGGGCTTGGAAGACAGTCAGTGTCCCAAGGTTGTCAAGAGAGCCTGTTTTAAACTGTTGGGGCTTGGAAGACCGTCAGTGTCCCCAAGGTTGTCAGAGAGCCTGTTTTAAGCGGTTGGGGCTTGGAAGACAGTCCAGTGTCCCCAAGGTTGTACAGAGCTGTTTTTAAGCTGTTGGGCTTGTAAGACAGTCAGTGTCCCAAGATTGTCAGAAGCCTGTTTTAAGCTGTCGGGGGCTTGGAAGCAGTCAGTGTCCCCAAGTTGTTCAGAGAGCCCTGTTTTAAAAGGCTGTGGGGCTTGGAAGACAGTCAGTGTCCCCAAGGTGTCAGAGAGCCTGTTTGTAAGCTTTGGGGCTGGAAGACAGTCAGTGTCCCCCAAGGTTGTCAGAGACCGTTTTAAAGCTGTCGGGCATGGAAGACATTCAGTGTCCCCAAGGTTTGTCAGAGAGCCTGTTTTAAAGCTGCGGGGCTTGGAAGACAGTCATGTCCCCCAAGGTTGTTCGCGAGAGCCTGTTTTAAGCTGGCGGCTTTGAGAGACAGTCAGTGTCCCCAAGGTTTGTCAGAGAGCCTGTTTTTAAGCTGTTGGGCTTGGAAGACAGACATGCCCCCAAGGTTGTCGAGGAGCCTGTTTTAAGCTGTCGGGGTTTGGAAGACCAGTCAGTGCCCCCAAGGTTGTCAGAGAGCCTGTTTTCAGAGCTGTTGGGGCTTGGAAGACAGTCAGTGTCCCCAAGTATGTCAGAGAGCCTGTTTTAAGCTGGTGGGGCTTGGAAGACAGTCAGGGTCCCCAAGGTTGCCAGAGAGCCTGTTTGAAGCTGTTGGGCTTGGAAGACATTCAGTGTCCCCCAAGGTTGTCAGAGAGCCTGTTTTAAAGCTGTTGGGCTGGAAAGCATCGTGTCCCCCACGGTTGTCAGAGAGCTTTTCAAAGCTTGTCGGGGCTTGGAAGACAGTCATGTCCCCAAGTTGTCAAGAGCCTGTTTATAAGCTGTGGGGGCTTGGAAGACTAGTCAGTGTCCCCAAGGGTTGTCAGAGAGCCTGTTTAAAGCTGTTGGGGCTTGGAAAGACAGTCAGTGATCCCCAAGGAATTGTCAGAGAGCCTGTTTTAAGCTGTCGGGGCTTGGAAGACAGTCCAGTCTCCCCAAGGTTGCTCAGAGAGCCTGTTTTTAAGAGCTGTCGGGGCTTGGAAGACAGTCATGTCTCCAAGGTTGGCAGAGAGCCTGTTTTAACCTGTCGAGGCTTGGAAGACAGTCCAGTGTCCCCAAGGTTGTCAGAGAGCCTGTTTTAAGCTGTCGGGGCTTGAAGACAGTCAGTGTGGCCCAAGGTTGTCATAGAGCCTGTTTTATGCTGTTGGGGTTTCTTGAAGAACAGTCAGTGTCCCCAAGGTTGTTCAGAGAGCCTGTTTAAGCTGTTGGGGCTTGGAAGACAGTCAGTGTCCCCAAGGTTGTTCAGAGATCACCTGTTTTACGCGTTGGGGCTTGAAGACCGGCAGTGTCCCCAAGGTTGTCAGAGAGGCCTGTATTACGCTGTTGGGGCTTGGAGACAGTCAGTGTCCCCAAGTTGTCAAGAGCCTGTTTTACGCTTTGGGGCTTGAAGACAGTCAGTGTCCCCAAGGTTTCAGAGAGCCTGTTTTAAGCTGTCGGGGCTGGAAGACAGTCAGTGCCCCAAGGTTGCAAGAGCCTGTTTTATCAGCGTCAGGGCTTGAAAAACAGTCAGTGTCCCCACGGTTGTCAGAGAGCCGTTTAAGCTGTTGGGGCTTGGACGACAGTTAGTGTCCCCAAGGTTTGTCAGAGAGCCTGTTTTAAGGTGTCGGGACTTGGGACGACAGTCAGTGTCCCCAAGGTTGTCAGAGACCTGTTTTTAAGCTTTTTGGGGGCTTGGAAGACCGTCAGTGTCCCCGAGAGGTTGTCAGAGAGCCTGTTTTAACTGTTGGGGCTTTGGAAAACAGTCAGTGTCCGCAAGGTTGTCAGAGAGCCTGTTTTAAAGCTGTCGGGGCTTGAAGACAGTCAGTGTCCCCCAAGGTTGCAGAGAGCCGTTTTCAGCTGTCGGGGCTTGAAACAGTCAGTGGCCCCAAAGGTCGGCAGAGAGCTGTTGTAAGCTGTCGGGGCTGCAAGACAGTCATGTCCCCAGTCGTCAGAGAGCTGTTTTAAGCTGTCGGGGCTTGGAAGACAGTTCAGTGTCCCCAAGGTTGTCAGAGAGCCTGTTTTAAGCTGTCGGGGCTTTGGAAACAGTCAGTGTCCCCACGGTTGTCAAGAGCCCTGTTTTAAACTGTTGGGGCTTGGAAGACAGTCAGTGTCCCCAAGGTTGTCAGAGAGCCTGTTTTAAGAAGCTGTTGGGGCTTGGAAGACAGTCAGTGTCCCCCAAGGTTGTCAGAGAGCCTTGTTATCTGTTGGGCTTGGAAGACAGTACAGTGTCCCAAGGTTGTCAGAGAGCCTGTTATTAAGCTGTTGGGGCTTGGAAGACAGCAGTGTCCCCAAGTTGTGGCAGCGAGCCTTTTTAAGCGTTGGGGCTTGGAAAGACAGTCAGTGTCCCCCAAGTTGTCAGAGAGCCTGTTTTAACTGTTGGGGCTTGGAAGACAGTCAGTGTCCCCAAGGTGTCAGAGCCTGTTTGTAAAAGCTGTCGGGGCTTGAAGACAGTCAGTGTCCCCACGGTTGTCGAGAGCCTGTTTTTAAAGAACTGTTGGGGCCTGGACGACATCAGTGGTCCCCCAAGTTGTCAGAGGAGCCTGGTTTAAAGAGCTGTTGGGGGCTTGAAGACAGTCAGTGTCCCCAAGGTTGTTCAGAGAAGCCTGTCTTAAGCTGTTGGGCTTGGAAAGACAGTCAGTGTCCCCCAGGTTGTTCAGAGAGCCTGTTTCAAGCTTTCGGGCTTTGGAAGACAGTCAGTGTCCCCCAAGGTTGTCAAGTGCCTGTGTAAAGCTTTGGGGCGTGGAAGACAGTCAGTGTCCCCAAGGTTGTCAAGAGCCTGTTTTAAGCTGTCGGGGCTTGGAAGACAGTCAGTGTCCCCCCAAGGTTGTCAGAGAGCCCTGTTTTAAAGCTGTTATGGGGCTTGGAAGACAGTCAGTGTCCCCAGTTGTCAGAGAGCCTGTTTAAAGCTGTCGGGGGGCCTTGGAAGACAGTCAGTGTCCCCAAGGTTTGTCAGAGAGCCTGTTTTAAGCTGTCGGGCTGGAAGAACATCAGTGATCCCCAAGGTTTCAGAGAGCCTGTTTTTAAGCTGTTGGGGCGTGGAAGACAGTCAGTGTCCGCCAAGTTGTCAAGAGACCTGTTTTAAGCTGTCGGGGCTTTGGAGAAGACAGTCATGTCCCCAAGGTTGTCAGAGAGCCTGTTTTAAGCTGTCGGGGCTTGGAAGACAGCAGTGTCCGCAAGGTTTGTCAGAGAGCCCTGTTTTCAGCTGTCGGGGCCTTGGAAGACATCAGTGTTCCCCAGGTTGGTCAGAGAGCCTGTATTAAAGCTGTCGGGGCTTGGAAGACAGTCATGTCCCCCAGGTTGTCAGAGAGCCTGTTTTTAAGCTGATGGGGCTTGGAAGACAGTCATGTCCCCAAGGTTTGTCAGAGAGCCTGTTAACTGTCGGGGCATGGAAGACCGTCATGTCCCATGGTTGTCAGAGAGCCGTTTTAACTGTCGGGCTTGGAAGACAGTCAGTGTGCCCAAAGTTTCAGAGAGCCTGTTTTAAGCTGTCTGGGCTTGGAAGACAGTCAGAGTCCCCAAGGTTGTCAGAGAGCCTGTTTTATAAAGCTGTTGGGGCTTTGAAGACCAGGCAGTGTCCCCAAGGTTTTCAGCGAGCCTGTTTTAAGCTGTTAGGGCTTGGAAGACACAGTCCGTGTCCCCAAGGTTGTCAGAGAGCCCTGTATTTAAGCTGTTGGGGCATTGGAAGACAGCCGTGTCCCCAGGTTGTCAGAGAGCCCTGTTTTAAGCTGTTGGGGCTTGAAGACAGTACATTGTCCCAAGGTTGTCAGAGAGTCTGTTTAAAGCTGTCGGGGCTTGGAAGACATCAGGGTCCCCAAGGTTGTCAGAGAGCCTGTTTTAAGCTGTTGGGGGGGCTTGGGAAGACAGTCCCGTGTCCCCACGGTTGTCAAGAGCCAGTTTTAAAGCAGTTGGGGCTTGGAAGACAGTCAGTGTCCCCCAAGTTGTCAGAGAGTCCTGCTTTAAGCTGTACGGGCTTGGAAAGAAACAAGTCCAGTGTCCCAACGGTAGTCAGAGAGCCTGTTTTAAGCTGTCGGGGCTTGTGAAGACCAGGCATGTCCCAAGGTTGTCAGAGAGCCTGTTTTAAGCTGTCGGGGCTTGAAGACAGTCATGTCCCCAAGTTGTCAGAGAGGCCTGTTTTAAGCTGTTGGGGCTTGGAAGACAGTCAGTGCCCCCAAGGTTGTCAAGAGCCCTGTTTTAAGCTTCGGGGTTTGGAAGACAGTCAGTGTCCCCCAAGGGTTGTCAGGAGAGCCTGTTTTTAAGCTGTTGGGGCTTGGGAAGACATCAGTGTCCCCAATGTGTCAGAGAGCCTGTTTTAAAGAGCTGTTGGGGCTTGGAAGACAGTCAGTGTCCCCAGGGTGTCAGAGAGCCTGTTTGTAAAGCTTTGGGGCTTTGGAAGCCATTCAGTGTCCCCAAGGTTGTCAGAGAGCCTTTTTTAAAGCTGTTTGGGGCTTTGGAAGACAGCAGTGGTCCCCAAAGGTTGTCAGAGAGCCTGTCTTCTAAAGTGGGGGCTTGAAGACAGTCAGTGTCCCCCCAAGGTTGTCAGAGAGCCTGTTTAAGCTGTTGGGGCTTGGAAGACAGTCAGTGTCCCCAGGTTGTCCAGAGAGCCTGTTTTAAAGCTGTTGGGGCTTGGAAGACAGTCAGTGTCCCCAAGTCGTCCAGAGAGCTGTTTTTAAGCTGTCGGGGCTGGAAGTCAGTCAGTGTCCCCAAGGTTTTCAAGAGCCTGTTTTAAAAAAAAAAGCTGTTGGGGCTTGACGAAGACAGTCCATGTCCCAAGAGTTTCAGAGAGCCTGTTATTTTTAAGCTGTGGGCATGGAAGACAGTCAGTGTCCCAAGGTTGTCAGAGAAGGCCTGTTATAAAGCTGTCGGGCTTGGCAGACAGTCATGTCCCCAGTTGGCAGAGAGCCTGTTTTTTAAGCTTCGGGGCTTGGAAGACAGTCAGGTCCCCAAGGTTGTCCAGAGAGCCTTTTTAAGAGCTGTCGGGGCTTGGAAGACAGTCAGTGTCCCCAAGGTTTCAAGAGCCTGTTTAAGGCTGTTGGGCTTGGAAGGACAGTCCAGTGCCCCCAAAGGAGGTTGTCAGAGAGCCTGTTGTCGGGGTTTTGGAAGACAGTCCCTGTCCCAAGGTTTGTCAGAGAGCCCTGTTTTAAGCTGTTGGGGCTTGGAAGACAGTCAGTGTCCCCACGGGTGTCCAGAGAGCCTGTTTTAAGCGGTTGGGCTTGGAAGACATCAGTGCCCAAGGTTGTCAGAGAGCCTGTTTAAGCTGTATGGGGCTTGGAAGACATTCAGTGTCCCCCAAGGTTGTCAGAGAGAGCCTAGTTTTAAGCTGTTGGTGCTTGGAAGACAGTCAGTGGTCCCCAAGGTTTGTCAGAGAGCCTGTTTATAAAGCTGTCGGGGCTTGAAGACAGTCAGTGTCCCCAAGGTTGTCAAGAGCCTGTTTTAAGCTGTCCGGGGCTTGGAAGACAGTCATGTCCCCCACGGTTGGTCAGAGAGCCTGTTTAAGCTTGTTGGGGCTTGGAAGACAGTCAGTGTCCCCAAGGTTGTCAGAGAGCCTGTTTTAAGCTGTTGGGGCGTTGGAAGACAGTCAGTGTCCCCCAAGGTTGCCAAGAGAGCCTGTTGTTAAGCCGGTCGGGCTTGGAAGACAGTCCAGTGTCCCCAAGGTTGTCAAGAGCCTGTTTAAGCTTGACGGGGCTTGAAGACAGTCAAGTGTCCTCCAAGGGTTGTCAGAGAAGAGCCTGTTTTAAAGCTGACGAGGCTTGGGGAAGACAGTCAGTGTCCCCAAGGTTGTCCAGAGCCTGTTTAAGCTGTCGGCTTGAAGACAGTCAGTGTGCCCAAGGTTGTCAAGAGCCTGTTTTTAAGCTGTGGGTCTCGGAAGACAGTCATGTCCCCCAAGGTTGTCAAGAGCCTGTTTAAGCTGTTGGGGCTTGGGAAGACAGGCCAGTGTCCCCAAGGTTTGTCAGAGAGCCTGTTTTTAAGCTGTGGGCTTGGAAGACCGTCATGTCCCCAAGGGTTGTCCGAGAGCTGTTTACGCATGGGGCTTGAAGACAGTCAGTGTCCCCCAAGGTGTCAGAGAGCCTGTTTAAGCTGTGGGGGCCTTGGAAGACAGTCAGTGTCCCCAAGGTTGTCCAGGAGCCTGTTTTAAGCTGTGCGGGGCTTGGAAGACAGACAGTGTCCCCAAGGTTGTCAGAGACCTGTTTTTAAGCGGTCAGGGCTTGGAAACAGTCAGTGTCCCCAAGGTTTCAAAGAGCCTGTTTAAAGCTGTTGGGCTTGGAAGACATTAGTGTCCCCAAGGTTGTCAAGAGCCTGTTTTTAAGGGTCGGGCCTTATGGACGACATCAGTGTCCCCACGGTTGTCAGAGAGCCTGTTTTAAGCTTTTGGGGCGTGGAAGACAGTCAGTGTCCCCAAGGTTGTCAGAGAGCCTTTTTAAAGCGGTGGGGCTTGGAAGACAGTCAGTGTCCCCCAAGGTTGTCAGAGAGCCAGTTTAAGCTGTCGGGGCTTTGGAAGACAGTCAGTGTCCCCAAGGTTGTCAGAGAGCCTGTTTTAAGCTGTCGGGCTTTGGAAGTCAGTCAGGGTCTCCCAAGGTCGTCAGAGAGCCTGTTTTCAGCTGTCGGGGCTTGGAAGACAGTCAGTGTCCCCAACGGTCGTCAGAGAGCCAGTTTTAAGCTGTCGGGGCTTGGAAGACAGTCAGTTGTCCCCAAGGTTGGTCAGAGAGCCTGTTGTTAACTGTCGGGCTTGGAAGACAGTCAGTGTCCCACGTGTCAGAGAGCCTGTTAAAAAGCTGTTGGGGGCTTGAAGACAGTGCATGTCCCCAGGGTGTCAGAAGAGCCTGTTTTTAAAGCTTGGTGGGGCTGGAAGACAGTCAGGTGTCCCCAAGGTTGTCAAGAGCCTGTTTTAAGCTGTTGGGGCTTGGAAGACAGTCAGTGTTTCCCCCCCCCCCCCCAGTTGTCAGAGAGCCTGTTTTAAGCTGTTGGGGCTTGGAAGACAGTCAGTGTCCCCAAGGTTGCCAGAGATCCTGTTTTAAAAAGCTGTTGGGCTTTGGAAGACAGGACAGTGTCCCCAGTTGTCAGAGAGCCTGTTTTAAGCTGTTGGGGCTTGGGAAGACAGTCAGTGTCCCAAGGATGTCAGAGCCTGTTTTTAAGCTGTCGGGCTTGGAAAGAAGTCAATGTCCCCAAGGTTGGCCAAGAGCCTGGTGTAGAAGCTGTTTGGGGCGTGAGACGAGTCATGTCCACCAAGGTTGTCCAGAGAGCCAGTTTTAAAAGCTGATTGGGGCTTGGAAGACATCAGTGTGCCCAAGGTGTCAGAGAGCCTGTTTTAACCTGTTGGGGCTTGGGGAAGACAGGTTCAGTGCCCCAAGGTTGTCCAGAGAGCCTGTCTAAAGCTGTTGGGCTTGGAAGACAGTCAGAGTCCCCAACGTTGTCTGAGAGCCTGTGTTAAGCGTCTGCTTTGAAGACAGTCAGTGTCCCAAGGTTTGTCAGAGAGCCTGTTTTAAAGCTGTTTGGGGCTTGAAGACAGTCTGTGTCCCCAAGTTGTCAGAGAGCCTGTTTTAAGCTGTCGGGGCTTGGAAGACATCCGTGTCCCCAAGGTTGTCAAGAGCTGTTTAAGCTGTTGGGCTTGGAAGAACAGTCCAGTGTCCCAAGGTTGTCAGAGAGCCCTTTTTAAGCTGACTGGGGCTTGGAAGACATCATGTCCCCAAGGGTTGTCAGAGAGCTGTTTAATCTGTCGGGCTGGAAGACATCAGTGTCCCAAGTTGTCAGAAGCCTGTTTTTAAGCTGTCGGGGCTTGGAAGAACAGTCAGTGTCCTCCAGGTTGTCCAGAGAGCCTTTTTAGCTGTCGGCTTGGAAGCCAGTCAGGTCCCCAAGGTTGTCAGAGAGCCTGTTTTTTATTAAGCTGTCCGGGGCCTTTGGAAGAACAGGTCATGTCTCGCAAGGTTTGTCAGAGATCCTTTTTTAAGCTGTCGGGCTTGGAAGACAGTCAGTGTCCCCCAGTGTTATGTCAGAGAGGCTGTTTTAAGCTGTCCGGGGCTTGAAGACAGTCAGTGTCCCCAAGGGTGTCAGAGAGGCCTGTTTTTAAGGAAGCTGTTGGGCTTGAAGACTGTCAGTTCCCAAGGTTGTCAGAGAGCCTGTTTTAAAGCTGTCGGGGCTTTGGGGAAGACAGTCTGTGTCCCCAGGTTAGTCAGAGAGCCTGTTTTAAGCTGTCGGGGCTGAAGACAGTCCAGTGTGCCCAGGTTGCCAGAGAGCCTGTTATAAGGCTGTCGGGCTTGAAGACAGTCATGGTCCCCAAGGTTGTCAGAGAAGAGCCTGGTTTTTAAGCTGTTGGCTTGGAAGACAGTCAGGTCCCCAAGGTTGTCAGAGGAGCTGTTTTAAGCTGTGGGGGCTTGAAACAGTCAGTGTCCCCCAGTTTCAGAGAGCCTGTTTAAGGCTGTTGGGGCATGGAAGACAGTCAGTGTCCCCAGGGTTGTCAAGAGCCTGTTTTAAGCTGTCGGGGCTTGGAAGACAGTTAGTGACCCCAAGGTTGTCAGAGAGCCGTTTTAAAGCTGTCGTGGGCTTGGAAGACAGTCAGTGTCTCCAAGGTTTCAGAGGAGCCTGTTTTAAAGCGAGTCCGAGGCATGAGAGACAGTCAGTGTCCCCAAGGTTGTCAGAGACCGGTTTAAGCTGTCGGGGGCTAGAAGACAGTCAGAGTGCCCAAGGTTGCAGAGACCTGGTTTAAAGCTGTTGGGCTGGAAGAACAGGCAGTGTCCCCAAAGGTTGTCCAGAGAGCCTGTTTTTAAGTAAAGGCTGTTGGGGCTGGAAGACAGTCATGTCCCCAAGTTGTCCAGAAGAGCCTGTTTAAAGCTGTTGGGGCTTGAAGACCGTCAGTTCCCCAAGGTGGTCAGAGAGCCTGTTTTACGCTGTTTGGGCTTGGAAGACAGTCCATGTCCCCAAGTGTCAGAGAGCCTGTTTTAAGCGTTGGGCTTGAAGACAGTCAGTGTCCCCAAGGTTTTTGTCAAGAGCCTGTTTAAGCTGTCGGGGCTTGGAAGACAGTCAGTGTCCCCAAGGTTGTCAGAGGAGCCTGGTTGAAAAAAGCTGTACAGGGCTTTGGAAGAACATTCAGTGTCCCCAAGGTGTCAGAGAGCCGGTTGTTAAAAGCTGTTGGGGCTTGGAAGACAGTAGTGTCCCCAAGGTTGTCAGAGAGCCTGTTTGTTAAGGTGTCGGGACTTTTTTTGTGGACGACAGCTCAGTGTCCCCAAGGTTTGTCAAGAGCCGGTTTAAGCTTTTGGGGCTTGAAGACAGTCAGTGTCCCCAAGGTTTGTCAGAGAGCCTGTTTTAAAAGCTGTTGGGGCTTGGAAGACTGTCAGTGTCCGCAAGGTTGTCAGAGAGCCTGTTGTAAAGCGTCGGGGCTTGGAAGACAGTCAGTGTCCCCAAGGTTGTCAGAGAGCCTGGTCTAGAGCTGTCGGGGCTTGAAGACAGTCAGGTTCCCAAGGTCGTCAGAGAGCCTGTTTTAAGCTGTCGGGCTTTGGAAAGACGTCAGTGTCCCAAAGGGTCCGTCAGAGAGCCTGTTTTTAAGCTGTCGGGGACTTGGAAGAAGTCAGTGTCCCCAAGGTTGTCAGAGAGCCTTGTTTTAAGCTGTCGGGTGCTTTGAAGACAGTCAGTGTCCCCTCGGGTGTCAGAGAGCCTGTTTTAAGCTGTTGGGGCATGGAAGACAGTCAGTGTCCCCAAGTTTGTCAGAGAGCCTTTTTTAAGCGGTTTGGGGCTTGGAAGAAGTCAGTGTCCCCAAGGTTGTCAGAGAGCCTGTTTTTTAAGCGGTTGGGCTTGACGACAGTCAAGTTCCCAAGGTTGTCAGAGAGCCTGTTTTAAGCTGTAGGGGCTTGGAAGACAGTCAGTGTCCCCAAGGTTGTCAGAGAGCCTGTTTAAGCTGTCGGGGCTTGGAAGACAGTCAGTGTCCCCAAGGTTGTCAGAGAGCCTGTTTAAGCTGTCGGGGCTTGGGAAGACAGTCAAGTGGGACCAGGTTGTAGAGAGCCTGTTTTAAGCTGTCGGGGTTGGAAAGACAGTCAGTGTCCCAAGGTTGTCAGAGACCTGTTTAAGCTGTTGGGGCTTGGAAGCAGTCGTGTCCCCAAGAGTTGTCAGAGAGCCCCGTTTTAAGCTGTTGGGGCTTGGGGGACAGTCAGTGTCCCAGGTTGTCAGGAAAACCTGTTTTAAGCTGTTGGGGCTTGGAAGACAGTCAGTGTCCCCAAGGTTGTCAGAGAGCCTGTTTTAAGATGTTTTGGGGGTTGGAAGACGTCAGTGTCCCCCAAAGGGTTTTAGAGAGCCGTTTTAAGCTGTTGGGGCTTGGAAGACAGTCAGTGTCCCCAAGGTTGCAGAGAGCCTGTTTTAAGCTGTTGGGCTTGGAAGACAGTCCGTGCCCCAGGTTGTCAAGAGCCTGTTTAAGCTGTTGGGGCTTGGAAGCAGTTTGTGGTCCCCAAGGTTGTCCCGAGAGCATGTTTTAAGCTGTCGGGGCTTGGAAGACAGTCAGTTCCCCAAGGTTGTCAGAGAGCCTGTTTTAAGCTGTCGGGGCTTGGAAGACAGTCCCGTGTCCCCAAGGTTGTCAGAGAGCCTGTTTTAAGCTGTCGGGGCTTGGAAGACAGTCAGTGTCCCAAGGTTGTCAGAGAGCCTGTTTTAAGCTGTTGGGGCTTGGAAGACAGTCAAATGCCCAAGGTTGTTTAAGAGCCCGTTTTAAGCTTTTGGGTTGGGAAGGCGTCAAATGTCCCAAGGTTGTCAGTGAGCTGTTTTAAGCTGTGGGCTTGAAGAGTCAGTGTCCCAAGGTTGTCAGAGAGGGCCCGTTTTAAGCTGTTTGGGGTGGAAGACAGTCAGTTTTCCCCAAGGTTGTCAGAGAGCCTGGTTTTAAGTGTTGGGGCTTGGAAACATTCTGTCCCCAAGATTTTTCGGAGCCTGGTTTTAAGTGTGGGCTTGGAAGACAGTCCGTGTTCCCAAAGTTTTCGAGGCCTGTTTTAAGCTGTTGGGCTTGGAAGACAGTCAGTGTCCAAGGTTGTCAGAGAGCCCGTTTTAAGCTGTTGGGGTTGGAAGACAGTCAGGTCCCCAGTTGTCGAGCTGTTTTAAGCTGTTGGGGCTTGGAGACAGTCAGTGTCCCCAAGGTTGTCAGAGAGCCTGTTTTAAAACTGTCGGGGCTTGGAAGACAGGCAGTGTCCCCCAAAGGGTTGTCAGAGAGCCTGTTTTAAGCTGTTGGGGCTTGGAAGACAGTCAGTGTCCCAAGGTTGTCAGAGAGCCTGTTTTAAGCTGTTGGGGCTTGGAAGACGTCAGTGTCCCCAAGTTTTCAGAGAGCCTTGTTTTAAGCTGTCCCGGGGGTTGGAAGACAGTCGTGTCCCCAAGGTTGTCAAGAGCCGTTTTAAAAATGTCGGGGCTTGGAAGACAGTTTAGTGTCCAGGTTGTCAGAGAGCTGTTTAAGCTGTCGGGGCTTGAAGACAGTCAGTGTCCCAAGGTTGTCAGAGAGCCTGTTTTAAGCTGGTGGGGCTTGGAAGACAGTCAGTGCCCCAAGGTTGTCAGAGAGCCTGTTGTCGGGGTTTGGAAGACAGTCAGTGTCCCCAAGGTTGTCAGAGAGCCTGTTTTAGCTGTGGGGCTTGTGAAGACAGTCCCGTGTCCCAAGGTTGTCGAGAGCCCGTTTTAAGCTGTTGGGGCTTTGGGAAAACAGTCAGGTCCCAGGTTGTCGGAAAACCGTTTAAGTGTTGGGGCTTGGAAGACATCTTTTCCCAAGGGGTTTCGAGAGCCTGTTTAAGTGTTGGGGCTTTTGGAAAGGAGCTCAGTGTCCCCAAGGTTGTCAGAGAGCCTGTTTTAAGCTGTCGGGGCTTGGAAGACAGTCAGTGTCCCCAAAGGTTGTCAGAGAGCCTGTTTTAAGCTGTGGGGCTTGGAAGACAGTCCCGTGTCCCCAAGGTTGTCAGAGAGCCTGTTTTAAGCTGTTGGGGCTTGAAGACAGTCAGTGTCCCCAAGGTTGTCAGTGAGACCCGTTTTAAGCTTTTGGGGCTTGGAAGAAATCAGTGTCCCCAAGGTTTTTAGAGAGCCGTTTTAAGCTGTCGGGGCTTGGGAAGACAGTCAGTGTACTCCAAGGTTGTAGAAGCCTGTTTTAAGCTGTCGAGGCTTTTGGGAAAACAGTCAGTTTACCCCATGTCAAGGCCTTTTAAGCTGTCGGGGCTTGAAGACAGCAGTGTGCCCAAGGTTGTCAGAGAGCCTGTTTTAAGCGTTGGGGCTTGGAAGACAGTCAGTGTCCCCAAGGTTGTCAGAGAGCCTGTTTTAAGCTGTTGGGGGGTTGGAAGACGTCAGTGTCCCAAGGTTGTCAGAGAGCCTGTTTTAAATGTTGGGGCTTGGAAGACCGTCAGTGTCCCCAAATTTTTCAGAGAGCCTGTTTAAGCTGTTGGGCTTGGAAGACAGTCAGTGTCCCCCAAGGTTGTCAGAGAGCCTGTTTTAAGCTGTTGGGGCTGGAAGACAGTCAGTGTCCCCAAGGTTGTCAGAGAGCCCTTTTTTAAACTGTCGGGGCTTGGAAGACGTCAGTGTCCCCAGGTTGTCAGAGAGCTGTTTTAAGCTGTCGGGCTTGGAAGAAGTCGTGTCCCCAGGTTGCAAAAGAGCCTGTTTTAAGTTTTTGGGGCTTGGAAGACCCGTTAGTGTCCCAAGGTTGTCAGAAGCTGTTTTAAAAGGGGTTCGGGCTTGGAAGACAGCAGTGTCCCCAAAGGGTTTTCAGAGAGCCTGTTTTAAGCTTTTGGGGCTTGGAAGACCCGTCAGTGTCCCAAGGTTGTCAGAGAGCCTGTTTAAGCTGTTGGGGCTTGGAAGACAGTCAGTGTCCCAAGGTTGTCAGAGAGCCTGTTTAAGCTGTCGGGGCTTGGAAGACAGTCAGTGTCCCAAGGTTGTCAGAGAGCTGTTTTAAAAACTGTCGGGCTTGGAAAACAGTCGTGTTCCCCCAAAGGTTGTCAGAGAGCTGTTTTAAGCTGTCGGGGCTTGGAAGACAGTCCGTGTCCCAGGTTGTCAGAGAGCCTGTTTAAGCTGTCGGGCTTGGAAGCAGTCGGTGTCCCCAAGGTGTCAGAGAGCCTGTTTTAAGCTGTTGGGGCTTGGAAGACAGTCAGTGTCCCAAGGTTGTCAGAGAGCCTGTTTTAAGCTGTGGGCTTGGAAGACAGTCAGTGTCCCCAAGGTTGTCAGAGAGCCTGTTTTAAAAACTGTGGGGCTTGGAAGACAGTCAGTGTCCCCAAGGTTTTCAGAGAGCCTGTTTTAAGCTGTTGGGGTTGGAAAACAGTCAGTGTCCCCAAGGTGTCCCGAGAGCCTGTTTTAAGCTGTCGGGGGTTGGAAGACAGTCATGTGTCCCCAAGGTTGTCAGAGAGCCTGTTTTAAGCTGTGGGGCTTGGAAGACAGTCAGTGTCCCCAGGTTGTCAGAGAGCCTGTTTTAAAAGGGTTGAGGGGTTGGAAGACAGTCAGTGTCCCCAAGGTGTCAGGGGAAACCCGTTTTAAGCTGTTGGGGTTGAAGACAGTCAGTGTCCCCAAGGGTTTTCAGAGCCTGTTTTAAACTGTTGGGGCTTGGAAGACAGTCAGTGTCCCCAAGGTTGTCAGAGAGCCTTTTTAAGCTGTGGGGCTTGGAAGACAGTCGTGTCCCCAAGGTTGTCAGAGAGCCTGTTTTAAGCGGGTTTGGGGGTTGAAGACCCGTCAGTGTCCCCAAGGTTGTCCAGAGAGCCTGTTTAAGCTGTGGGGCTTGGAAGACAGTCAGTGTCCCCAAGGTTGTCAGGGGCCTGTTTTAAGCTGTGGGGGTTTGGGAAAACAGTCAGTGTCCCCAAGGTTGTCAGAGAGCCCGTTTTAAGCTGTTGGGGCTTGGAAGACAGTCAGTGTCCCCAAGGTTGTCAGAGAGCCTGTTTTAAGCTGTTGGGGCTTGGAAGACAGTCAGTGGGCCCAAGGTTGTACGTGAGCCCGGTTTAAGTGTTGGGGCTTGGAAGACAGTCAAATGTCCCCAAGGTTGTCAGAGAGCCCGTTAAGCTGTTGGGGCTTGGAAGACAGTCTGTCCCAGGTTGTAGAGAGCCTGTTTTAAGGTGTCGGGGGCTTGGAAGACAGTTTAGTGTCCCCAAGGTTGTCAGAGAGCCTGTTTTAAGCTGTTGGGGCTTGGAAGACAGTCAGTGTCCCCCAAGGTTGTCAGAGAGCCTGTTTTAAGCTGTGGGGCTTGGAAGACAGTCAGTGCCCAAGGTTTCAGAGAGCCTGTTTTAAGCTGTTTGGGCTTGGAAGACAGCCAGTCCCCCAAATTGCAGAGAGCCTGTTTTAAGCTGTTGGGGCTTGGAAGCAGTCCTGCCCAGGTTTTCAGAGAGCCCGTTTTAAGCTGTTGGGCTTGGGAAAACAGTCAGTGTCCCAAGGTTGTAAGAGCCGTTTTAAGCTGTTGGGGCTTGAAGCAGTCAGTGTCCCCAAGGTTGTCAGAGAGCCTGTTTTTAAGCGTGGGGGTTGGAAGACAGTCATGTCCCCAAGGTTGTCAGAGAGCCTGTTTTAAGCTGGGGGCTTGGAAGACAGTCAGTGTCCCCAAGGTTGTCAGAGGCCTGTTTTAAAACTGTTGGGGCTTGGAAGCAGTCAGTGTCCCCAAGGTTTCAGAGGCCTGTTTTAAGCTGTTGGGGCTTGGAAGACGTCAGTGTCCCCAAGGTTGTCAGAGAGCCTGTTTTAAGCTGTGGGCTTGGAAGACAGGGATGTCCCCAAAGGGTTTTCAGAGAGCCTGTTTTAAGCTGTCGGGGCTGGAAGACAGCAGTGTCCCAAGGGGTTTTCAGAAGTTTTCCGGGTTGGAAGACGTTGCCCGGGTTGTCAAAGCGTTTTTTTTTGGGCTTGGAAGAAGTCTCCCCAAGGTTGTAGAAGCCCGTTTTAGCTGTGGTTGGAAGACAGTCAGGTCCCCAGTTGTCAGGAGAGCCTGTTTTAGCTGTGGGCTTGAAGGAGTCAGTGGTCCCAAGGTTGCAGAGAGCCTGTTTAAGCTGTTGGTTGGAAACAGTCAGTGTCCCAAGGTTGTCAGAGAGCTTTAGCTGTTGGGCTTGGAAGCTCATTGTCCCCAAGGTGTCAGAGAGCCTGTTTTAAGCTGTTGGGGCTTGGAAGACAGCAGTGTCCCCAAAGGGTTTTT
>JAFLJL010009500.1:0-17247 GCA_018398815.1 Conus ventricosus
CTCTCTCTCCTCTCTGTCTGTTCTCTCTCTCTTGCTACTCTCTCTCTCTTTCTGTCTTCTGTCTGTCTGTCTGTCTGTCTGTCTGTCTGTCTTCTCTCTCTCTCTCTCTCTCTTCTCTCTCTCTCTCTCTCTCTCTCTTCTCTCTCTGTCAGACTGTCTGTCTCTCCATCTCTCGTTCTTTCTTCTCCCTCTCTCTCTCTCTCCAATCAGAACTGCAATCAGAAATTTAAAACGATTAGAATAAATGGCTTAAGCTTAGACTGTGATTACACACTGAACATAAAACCACGCAACGAGAGAGAGAGAGAGAGAGAGAGAGAGAGAGAGAGAGAGAGAGAGAGAGAGTGACAGACAGACTGGCAGACAGACAGAGAGAGACAGACAGACGGAAACAGACAGACAGACTGGCAGACAGACCGAGAGAGATAGACAGACAGATAGACAGAGACAGAGACAGATGTAACCGGGGGGGAGGGGGATGTAACGGTGGGTAGCGAAAAGGAAAATGTACAAAGTAACGTATGGAAAAAAGGTGAGGGCGGGGCAAGGGGAGACAGAAATACTGTGTGTGTGTGTGTGTGTGTGTGTGTGTGTGTGTGTGTTTGTGTGTATGTTTGTATGTATATGTGTGCGAGTGCGTGTGTGTGTGTGTGTGTGTGCGTGTGTGTGTGTTACACAGACAGACAGACAGAGACGGAGAAATGGCTGCATGCTTCCATCGATTAATTTACAATTTATTAAGAAGAAAATGAACACGCTTTTTCACTGGTGATTCTTTTTTCATATCTGTCAGGCGTACCGCTTTCTCTCCCCCTGTCTCTGTTCTCTCGCTCACCAGGCGTTGCTATTGGTGTGGATGTTGTTGTTGTTGTTGTTGTAGTTCTTGTTCTTTTTGTTGTCTGTCTTCCCATCCACCACCCCTCCCTCACCAACGCTTCTCCCCTCCCCCCCCTCCCGTCCCCCCCCTCCCCCTTCCTTTTCTCTCTTTATTCCTGGCTCCCCAATTGTTGTTGTTGTTGTTATTCTCCTTCTTCTTTCTCTCCTCCTCCACCTCCTCCTCCTTCTTCTTCTTCTCCTTCTTCTCCTTCTCTTCTCCCCTCCTTCTTCTTTTTCTTCTCCTCCTCCTCCTCCTCCTTCTTCGTCTCCTCCTCCTCCTCCTTCTTCTTCTTCTTCTTCTTCTTCTTATCCTCCTCCTCCTCCTCCTTCTTTTTCTTCTTCTTCTCCTCCTCCTTCTTCTTCATATTCATCTTCATCTTCTCTTCTTCTTCTTCTTCTCCTCCTCCTCCTCCTCCTTCTTCTTCTTAATCCGTAAGATTAAGGGAAAGTCGGCTACATCAGTTATAAAATGTTTGCAAGTAAATGGATCGATTATTACTAATAAAAAGGAGGTTGCTAACTTGTTAGCTGTTACTATCCATCAAAATTCGTCAGCTGATCATTATTGCAAGGAATTCCAGCGTATCAAAAGATCAGCGGAGTCAAAATCCTGTTCCTTCGTGCTAGATAGTTCTGAGGATCACAACTGCGTTTTCAGCATGGATGAGTTAAAGAACGCCATTTTGAAAGCCAACAACTCAGCTCCTGGACCAGATGACATTCATTATCAATTTATTCAACATTTGCCAGCTGAGGGTTTAAATGTGTTGTCTCTGTTTAATCATGTTTGGTGTTCAGGGTATTTTCCACCTTCTTGGAGAGAGGCAGTTGTTATCCCTATTCCTAAACCAGGGAAAGATCATTCGGATCCTAACAACTATCGTCCTATAGCTCTCACTAGTTGCTTATGTAAAACTATGGAGAGAATGGTATATTCTCGATTGTTATGGCAGTTAGAATGTCTGGGGGCGTTAGATGTTTCCAGTGTGGATTTCGGAACAACCGCAGTACTACTGATCACCTGGTTCGATATGAGTCTTTTATCAGGAATGCTTGATCAATGGAGAACATGTAGTTTCTATTCTTTTTGATTTAGAAAAAGCTTATGACACAACATGAGGCATGAATTCTTCGACTTCATGTCAATCTGTTGCTAAATGATTAAACGGTTTGTCATTTGGCAATGGAGCTCGCATTTCAGTCAAATACGTCTGAAGGTGTAATAAAAATGAAATCTGTACAACTGCCCCACCAAAGGACCAGATGATTTAAATGATCAGCATACGATACTCCACACCCAGTTGAGATGGGCACAAAACACAGAAAGATTTAACTGGTTCTTATAAAACTGCATCGTATGACTGAACCACCACTTTCGCGATGAATCTTTTTTAATAGGTGCTAAATATTTGTCCTATGAGTACTCACCTTTTTATAAAAGTGTCCTTCTTGGGTACAGAAATGTCAAGAGTAATCAGTTGTTATAATTTTAAGATTGTAGTGCGGCCCAACAGCATATTTTGCATCAGTATATATGAAAGCACTCATTTTTAATTTGTTTTAAGAAAATTTGTACCTATACAATCCGACCGTCCTTCGTTTTAGAACATGCCTATTAAAACAATTGCGAAGCAGATGGTTGCCTTCCATGAAATATTCTACAAAGTCGTATGGTTAATATAAATTAATCCGAAGGAGAATAATAAGATTAGAAAAATTTAATATGCAGAACTTTAGTTAGCCAGTAACAATACTGATGGTTATTACGGGTTTTGCTCACTAAAAGAAGCAATGATAACTTCGACAATACACTCACAAACTTAACAATCAAATCTGAAAACAATGTTATCAATCAAAACCTGAAAAAGAAGTAGTACATTACCTTTTTGATGTAGAGCTAGCTAAAAAAATGTTATCTTTACCATCCTGCAAAATCTCCTGTTCATAGATTTTTAGAGTTACACCGAGCAAAACTACTTATGAGGGGGAAAGTCCGCTTAATCTTGCATTACATTCATTACTCTACTTCATTTAGACGAGCTGAGCACTGAAAAAAAAAAATTTTGGAAAAAAACCCTTTTATTTATATGATGGAAGGCCCTCAACTGTTTTAAGAGCACATGTCCGTCAGGGAAAGCTGCATATTGCTATTATAAAATATACAATTCCCTAATTTACAGTTTAAAAAGATTAGTTTGCGGAAGGGTTTGAATCTATAATATAAAAATTGCAGACAAAGCAGGAAAAGTTGTGAAATTGATAACCTGCACATTGTTTTGGAAATAAAATAATAAGCTGTACTAAAAATGTCGCGTGGCAGAAGAACCAGGAGTTACATTACGCCTGTGAGGTGTATAACTTTTAGAATTAAAAGACCTTGCAGACGTTACAGACTTTGAACCAATGGTGAGATAGGCGCTTTTGTATGTTTTCATACACTAAAGATGGTGATTATAAACGTAAAGAGTTGGCGACAGCAAAAATTTCCTAAACTAGAACAACAACTGCGCAATCTAGAAGCAAATACTGTTGCCAGTCTGAATATAAAATAGATCGAAAACCTGACCTCAAATGGCACTCTTAGAACCATATTTAGAATGGGAAATAAAATTTGAATTCATAAGCACATATACATTTTTTAGCCGTCAAAAAGTTTCAAGAAAAGCATTCAACTCTGGCCCTTGACACGTAAGTCTTATGCCGACGACAATAGTCCGGAAAGAGATTGAAAAAACGCCCGTATGTAAAAAACAGTAACATCCTCCACAGAAAAGACACGTTTTTAAAGGAACTTCTAACAAAATTACAGTTCTTTCCAAGCAGAAAATTAGGAAATGCTTCACAATGATATTTGAAATTTCTGTTTCTTTACAGATGTAGAGAGGGATGGGGTGTGGGCGTTAGTGACGTACTTATAAAAGGAAATTAATATTAGCTGGCAAAACTTAGACGTTAAAAAAACATCTTAAAGTTACCATCGTCGTTCTTCACAATGTGAGGATATATAAGGATCCAAACAACAAGCAAACAAAATCAATGTTGACTTAAATAGAAACAATCTTACAGAACTGGAATTGATTAAAGTTACCATATAGCCTCATATGATTTTTTATTAAACTGACAGTTTTGACGGAGAGTATGATAAAAATAATAAACTGGATTAGATTAAATTCTGTTATAAAACTAAGGAGCAAGTTTAAACCATTATGACACAAACCCCTCATAGTTCATAATTTGGAGGACAACTGGTTGTTGGGAAAACAATATTTGTCCTCAACCTATTACAAACAGTTTTTATCGTTATAAATTTGTATCAACATTTGTATTTTTCTGTCCACACTTAAATGAACAAAGCTTAATATGATAGCAGGTATAATATGGACAGGAATGATAACATATTTTAGTTGATCCCCTAGCAATAAACTGATTGGAGTGTTTTAGAACACTTTTAATAATAGTTTGAAGGAACGCAGACACTAATTATTATAGATGACTGTTTCGCAGAAAGAGACATAGTTAAAAAAGAGAAACACAGTTGTCAAAACTAAGCTTTCAGTGCAGACATTCTGGGATAATGTGTGGATTTTATGTCAGAAATATAACTCAGTTTTTAAAAGACATTAGAGAACAGTTAAAGACTGTATTTTTAATTTCACATGAAGACACAGACTCATTTGATGAATGTTTGCGTGAAAATGATGTTAATTGAAAATGATCAGGAAAAACCATAGGATTAAGCAAAAACTAAAATCTGAAAAGTTTTGTAATTAGAAGTGAACAACGACAACCCTACACAATGCATTGTATGTAGGGTCGTTATTTTTTTGGTTAAAAAGTCATAGCTTAGTAGAGACTGTAAATATGGCCGCTATTTGGATTCGCTACCTCTTCGACCGCCAAGCCGGGGAGAGCGGTGAGCCATAAGCGGCATATTACAGTTCACGTCCCTGTCTCCTCAAAATCTGTCGCCCCCTGATTCACCTGTCACCAGAGAAATGACTAGATCCCTCCTCTCCCTGGAGACTTTATTGCTGGAGCTGAACTACCGGTGTGGTTCCCCACACCATGGCCATCGTTAGACCACCTGACGGAGTAAGAGGAAGGGTGAAGGGCTTAGATAACACGAATAAGTTTCGTGTAAGTAACTGCTTCCCAGGCCACATATGAATTTCTTTCTTTCTCTTTTCTTTCAGGTTTCCCCTGTAGCTTTCCCAACTATCTATGCTCACCTGGTATGACTGGTCATCAGTGAGGACCAGCGTCCTGACAGGTCCGAATTCTAGGCCATACCTGCTGGGCTCAAACTGATTCTTACCTCCCTCCTCCTAGTGAGTTTCATACTCAGTGTTCAAAACAACATGACCATCACCTTACCAGCCCTCATTACACTGTCACTCAGAGGTCACTTTCACCCAATGACCACTCCATGTTTCTTAATCAGTGAACCTCACAATTATTTGGGACGCCCGCTACACTAGTCAAGCCACAATTAATATTCTTCCCCTTTTGAGTTGTGACATGGGAAATAGATTCATATTCACGTACACATCATGTGATGGAGCGTCCCATGCCTTGATGTAGGCTACTTCACATGACACATAACTACATACATACATACATACATAACATACATACATACATACATACATACATACATACATACATACATACATACATACATGCATGCTTCTCGCATACAAACATACATACATACATACATACATGGTATACATAATACATACATGCACATACATACATAAATGCATCCTGTACATACAAACATGCATATATACATACATACATACACACACGAAACACATACAATACATACATACTACTACATACATACAATACATACATGACAAACATACATACATACATACATACATACATAACACACCAAAATGTTTAAAAAGAACCAGTATGAAAGTACCAATGGTGATCTGATCCCGTGTAAGGTACAACATCCAACGACACCATGCTTGGTGCCCGAACTTCTGTGTGCCCATGTTTTGCTTTGTTTTGCATTGTTTTTGTTCTATGAGTGTATGTCTTACTGTACAGTTCCTATGCTGTACATCACTAGTTTGTACACTGACTGTCAGGCGTGTGGTAATCGAAGTCTCCTTTCCCTCCTTTTTCTCACTGCGCTTTGATGTATGAAGAGAATGTACTGTACTCATCAACGAGAGAGGCGTTGTGTGCGTAATGTACTGTGCGTGCATCGTACTGCGTGTGAAGTGTGTTGTGATTTGTGGTGTGTGTGTGTGTGTGTGTGTGTGTGTGTGTTGTGTGTGGTGTGTGTGTGTGTGTGGTGTAGTGCGTGCGGGCGTGCGTGCGTGTGTGTGAGTGTTGGTGTGTGTGTGTGTGTGTGTGTGTGTGTGTGTGTGTGTGAGTGTGTGTTGTGTGTGAGACCACAAAAGATTTTCGTCTGATTTCTCAGTATCTTAGAAATGTTTGTAATTTCATTAGAAATGCTTACATACGGCAATGGCACGATGCTTTAGAACTAGTATAAGTGTTTGTTTTATAGGAATTTGAAAACAGAGTTTTGCCGTGAAAATATATTGAAATTTGACTGATTTTTATATATGCCTCTAATTCCGTTTCCGCTGTGGTAATCAAAAAACACATGATCGAAATTGGCAGACGATTTGAATACCTCATGATGGACGATTTGTCGGACGGCGACCAAATGACCATGCGACGAATTTCATTTTGAAATGAAATGCACCAAATAAGATGATAATATAAATAAGTTTAAAGCCAAACCAATTGTACATGTAACATTCCGTAATTTACCTAAGTCGTTTTGCTCTGTCGTAATAAAAAAAGTGTTACTAAACACTTAGCGAAGTTTTTAAAACTTCGTAAAAGTTTTTAACATTATATTCCAGTGTGTTAATTGATCGGAAAAATTTTTTTGATGTTAGTTATGTTGGTTCATATACATTGTTTAGTTTGTTTCAAGTCCCTCCATGCCCCAAAAAGGGGTCGCAGATTAATCTTTGAATCTTAATCTTAAATCTTTGTGTGTGTGTGTGTGTGGTGTGTGTGTTGAGTGTGTGTGTTGTGTGTGTGTTTGTGTGTGTTGTGGGTGTGTGGTGTGTGTGTGAGTGTGCGCGCGTGAGTGCGTGCGTGCGTGAGTGATCCGTGGTGTGTGTTGTGCAGTCTGCTTGTTGCTTGGTTTAAAATATTGCAACAACACCACCACCAACAACAACAAGAACTACGACGACATTAACAATGACAACACTAGCCCGTCCACCAACGACGACCGAAACGACGACGACGATGGGAACAACACAGCAACAAAACCCAAAATAGAACCATTTTCTAATGCCCTTACGATCCTTTGAATGGTGTTACTAATTTTAGGTATAACACACACACACACACACACACACCACACACACACACACACACACACACACACACACACACACAACACACACAACACACACACACACACACGCACGCACGCACACACACACACACACACACAAACACACACAAACCTCACACACACACACATCCACACGCACACACATCACAACACCCACACACACACACACACACACACACACACACACACACACACACAACACATCACACACGCACGACACACAAGCGCACAAACGCGCACACACACACACACACACACACACACACACCACACACACACACACACACACACATACAACAGCACACGCACACACACACGACACACACACGACACACACACACACAACACACACACACACACGCAAACTGGACCTCTCTCCGAAATGTTAGTAAAGGATTTTACTCGAGCAAGAAGTTTATGCGTGAGTTTCACACATGGACCTCGGTTTATAGTCACATTCGAAGGACTGTATGGGGAATGGAGTCAGAAACCAATGTTAACACACGAGGGAAAAAAAAACGGTTAATGAAACAGCCCGGTGGAGATTCGAACCCAGCAACCCCCATGATCCCCAATATTACGAGTCGCGCGCTCTACCAACTGAGCTATTCACGGCCCCTATAACTGTTATAATGTCCTACACTTATCTCAAAACCAACAAAAAATCCTGTTTGACAGCAAAATGGATGGTGGCAAACGCATTTATACTCCTCTTCGAATCAGTTTTAACAGAAACAAGTATCCCTAAGTCATATGAGCTTCCCATTTCCGCTAGAGTATAATGCCTTCTGGTCTGGAAACCAGTGGTCACAAAAAACAAAACGCCAGAACTCGAACACTATAAATTTCATGAAACGTGCAGGCCCAAAACGTAACCATTAGCAGAGGAAGTACGGCATTAGGTGCTTTGTTTTCAATTCACAATGTGTAATGTTCGTGTGTTTGTTCGGATACTGTTCATTTGAGTCGTGCCGCTCCCACTGTGAGTCCATTTGACTTTTTAGAAAGGCCTTAACGGCACACACTCCCGTCCCGCATTTGCTAATGTCCATCACAATTGTGTGATGAGCTCCTTTTTGGGTTCGTGGTCCCGTTCTCCCTGCTGTCCCGCTCCATGCAAGACATAAAGGTTCAGTGGTGGGAACATGGGGCAGCAGAATCCAACGGCTCGCCCTCTGTACACCACAGCACTTGCCCACAGTCACCCCCCATGCTTGCACTCTGTCACCAACACAGGCTCGCCCTCTGTCACCACACAGGCTCGCCCTCTGTCCACCACAAGCTCGCCTCTGCAACCACACGGTCTTGCCTCTGTCACCACACGGCCTCGCCCTCTTGACCACACGGCCCTCTGTCACCACACGCCTTTTGCCCTCTGTGACCACACGGCCCTCGCCCACTGTGACCACACACAAACGGCCCGCTGTGACCACACGGCAACGGCCTGCCCTCTGTGACCACATGGCCTTGCTCTCTGTCACCAACACGCCTTGCCCCTGTCCACCACACGCCTTGCCCTCTGTGACCAAACGGCCTTAGCCCTCTGTAGACACAACACGGCCCCTGTGACCACACGGCCTTGCCCACTGTGACCACATCGGCCCTCAGAGACCACACGCCTTGCCCTCTGTGACCACACGGCCTTCCTCTGTGACCACACGTCCTTGCCCCTGTGACCACAAGCGGCCCTATTGAACCACAAAACAAGGCCCTCTGTCACCACACGGCCTTGCCCGACTTCTGTGACCCCACCACGGCCTTGCCCTCTGTGACACACGGCCTCTGTGAACCCCACGGCCTTGCCCTCTGTCACCACACGGGCGTTGCCTCCTGTGACCACACGGCCTGCCCTCTGTCCACCGACACGGCCTTGCCCTCTGTCACCACACGCCTTGCCCTCTGTCACCACACGCCATGCCCTCTAGACCAGAACACGCCGGCTTGCCCTCTATGACCACACGCCTTGCCCACTATGAACACACGGGCTTTGCCCTCTGTGACCTGTGTTGTGTGCTGTGGACAAAGAAGAGGAGTGCAATTTGTCAGTGGCCTGATTTAAAATCGTGCTGAATGAGTTTAAGATACAGATAGCAATAAAAAAAAAGATATAATGAAGATGATAAAAATACCGAAAAATGATTAGAGAGGATTACAGTCACTCTTGGTTTATAATAGGACAATATCAGCAGTAGTAGTAGTAAAGTGAGAAAGGAGAGGATTAGAGGCTTGTGGCAACCGCATGATTGTCATGTGGCAACAGTATGAGTGGTAAGATATGAGATGATTGATGATATGATAATGATTGTGGACGATGAGATGATGATGATGAATGAATGATGATGGTAATTATGGTGATACCAATAATAACACTGGTATCAACTTCATCATCATCATCAACACATCACACTACATTAACAGGAATGGAAAAGTTAATAATATTAAGTAACAAAATGAATGTAAAGGTTACAAAACTATAATAACTAATGAACATCATAATAGAAATGAATATGAGATAATAGCACTAATGTTATACTAATCATAATAAGAGAAGGGAGGAAGAAAAAGAAAGATGCGGGGGGGGGGGGTGCAGAGGAGCGAGGACAGGAAGGTCAAAAAAGAAGGACACAGAAGAGAAGAAACAGGAACACCATCTGTGGGAAGAAGGAAAGCTGTAGGGTTTATTAATAGTTATAAAACAACAATCATGATTTTAACCGTATAGTATGGTAGTGATGAGAAGGGAGGCTGGTAAAATGGTTGTTGGGAATGTAACGTAATAATTGTAAATGTAATGAAGATAATATTGATAGTAGTAAATATAATGATTTACCATTATGAGCTTGTAACATCATCTATAATAATAATAATAAGCGAATAAACAAAACGTGAACTAAAAACAAGGTACTGACAATAATAGAAGTGGTCCTGATAGTGAAAATCGTGATTATGACAATAGTGATGTTAATTGTAATTGAGGCAGATTTTTTTTTAAAATCATATATATATATATATACTACGGTATTGCACACCAGCCTTTTCTGGGATCGCATTCTTCTTAAAACCGAAAAGGCAGAGGAGTCAAATTACCACTTTCCGCGGTCACTGAGGAGAAACAACCAGGTTTCGAAATATCGGTATATGACCAGGAGTTATATGTTAGTGAGTTTCCCTCCCTATTGGAGGATGTCTCCCCCTTGGAGACTACAAGCTTGCTGAAGGCTCATTTTGAGAAGCATATATTTTATATTGTTTCCCCATTCACCCACTCAAGCACATGCTGTTTCTCCTCGTTTTAAGAAGAATGCAATCCCAGAAAAGGTTGGTGTGCAATACCGTAGTATGTTTGTTGAGTTTTCAAAAAACCAACCAAAGGTGCCATCTAAGAAGCAAAAGAAAATCATAAAAGAGCAAAACAAACTACATTTTCTTGTGAAAAATAGAAAATATAAACGATATCCTCTAAGACACAAGTGCTGAGGGCTAGTTCTTGGAATGAATCCGCAAGGGACTAAAATACAACAAACTAATAAATTCCAAGGATAAGTACCGCACCATTCCAGCAACTTACAGAGCAGCTTGGTGTTGCAATGACTGCAAGAAATATTGAATTATAAACAAAGCTTGCTCTTATGTCTTAGATTGAAGAAATAGGGGGAGATACGCATTCATATCTGCAGTGGTAGATGATTCTGCCTAACTAACAGGAGAAACCACCAAGTTTCGAAATATCGGTATATGACCAGGAGTTATATGTTAGTGAGTTTCCCTCCCTATTGGAGGATGTCTCCCTCTTGGAGAATATAAGCTTGCTGAAGGCTCATTTTGAGAAGCATTTGTTTTATTTTTCCCCATTCACCCACTCATGCACATACTGTTAGTTAGGCAGAATCATCTACCACTGCAGATATGAATGCGTATCTCCCCCTATTTCTTCAATCTAAGACATAAGAGCAAGCTTTGTTTATAATTCAATATTTCTTGCAGTCATTGCAACACCAAGCTGCTCTGTAAGTTGCTGGAACGGTGCGGTACTTATCCTTGGAATTTATTAGTTTGTTATATATATTAATATATATATATATATATAATATATATATATATATATATATATATATATATATATATCATTTATTTATTCATCTATTTACTTATTTCAATACTATTATCCCCTTTATTGTTTGCCAACTGTCACACTGTCACTTTTGCACACACACATTCATGACAGCATTTACTCCATACGCACACGCAATCTTTCCAATCAACCAAAAGGCGCACTACCGAATGTTTTTTCTTCTCCCCCTCTCCTTCGGGGAAAACACTTCACTAAATCACGTCGAACAATTAATAAACAGATTCTATACATGCATCTCTCTTTCTCTTCACACCAAGAGATAAATCAGGTTTCAAATTGAAATCAGTACATTCAAGATTCTATGAAGTCATGGCCTTCACATAACCTTGGCCCAAGATCCAGACCAGGAGAATTAATAATTCCTGCAAACATGATGCCATACCTGCATCAGAGATAAGACTCGCCCCATACTGTCATGATTCCATGTCTGCATCAGCAAACGTATCGCCCCCTTGAATTCTCCTGTCACTGGAGAAATGATGAGAACCGACTCCTCTACCTGGAGTCTTTAATTCCTGGGGCTGAACTACCAGTGTGTTCCCCACACCATGGCCATCGTTAACCACCCGTCTCAGAGGAGGAATACTGACGGAGTGAAGGGCGAAGGGTGAAGGGCTGATAATGACTGGTCAGCAGTGAGGACCAGCGTCCTGACAGGTTCGAGTCTCTAGGCCATCTGCTGGGTTAAAACTGATTCTTTCCTCCCTCCTCCTAGTGAGTGCATACCCAGTGTTCAAAACACACGACCATCACCTTACCAGCCCTTATTAAACTATCTCTCAATGGTCACTTTCACCCAATGACCACCCTTGTTTCTTTTAATGAGTGTTCCTCACAATTATTTGGGGACGCCCGCTACACTAGTCAAGCCACATGAATATTCTTCCTTTTAGTTGTGACATGGGAAATGATTCATATCACTAAACTACATGTGATGGAGCGTCACATGCCTTGATGTGAGGCTACGTCACATGACACCCCCCATCCGGGGGTGAAAAAAATTTTCTCCAGAAATTTTTTTTAAAGGATATACAACTTCACTTAAAACACATCTTCAGCCATGAATCGCAAAATGTGTATCCATCACACATGATTCACCAGATTAATAATCAACGTATAGAATCATCATCATGATCCACCATAAATACCATTTTCAAACGTTCAGTCTTTCTAAAAAAAAAAAAAATTCATAATTGATCACCACATGTCACAAATTACATTTCACAAATTACATAGACAAAACAATTAAGGATATTAACAATTCAAAGTACAAATTGTGTTTATATGTTAAGATGTGAAGCACATTTTTTCCCTTGATTTTTGTCACACATCATATGTTTCAAAACCCTCATGAAAATGAGAATATTCTCAAGTGTAAATGTTTCTCAAAAGACATGTAAACCAAATAAACATAGTTTATTTTCCCCCACATGTAATGTCATAGTCCATTGAAAAGTGAAACATGTTTTCCATTGTTGACAATGGACTAATGAAAACAATAGGTTTGTGTCACAACACCATCAAACATGTGTATACATTTCTAAAGAGTTATTTGCTCATGACACATACATATATATCACCTTCACAAGCAAGTTAGACATAAATAGTACATGATGATTTTTTCATTGTTTACTAAAGAATAAAGCAAAGAATAGATGTGTAATACATCAACATCAAGTAGTTTTTGGTGGTAAAACATATAGTCACTTCAACAAGCAAATTAAGCATAAATACCACTTGGTTAAATAGTCAGTAGTATACAATGCACTGTCAAATGTGAGCACACCGTAATCATAAAGAAAGACAAAAGAGCAGGAGTAGTCTTTCCTTAAGACGTTTAAATTTTTTCCATGAATATTCATACACTACAATAAATTTTGCCATGAATTTTGTTTTCCCCGGCATTTGGGGTTCAATTGAAAATTTGGGTTTTCCTGCAATCCCAAAGCCCACCTTTAATTTAAACTCTGTTCTTACCCTTTACAAATTGCAAAAAACGTAAAATGGTTTTGGGGCCCGGTCTGAAAACCGAAACTTTTTTTCCCATAAAGAACCTGGCTTTTTCCCAAAAAAGCCCTTAAAATAGCCAAGCACTCTCCCCCAATTTGGGGGTATTTTCCTGTGTCTTTGAAAAACTTTTTACGGGCGTTTTCAGGGGGATTAACAAAAGCATTTTTTTTTTTCCTCAACAGAAACCGCTCCCTTTCCTTTGGGAACCCTCATGGGTTCTCAAAAAAAGTTTTCTGAGAGGGGGGGAAACAAAAAACAGGAAATGGGGTTTGGGGGTGTTTGAACAACCCCAAAACCCCTTTGGCACTCATCAGACCACAAAAACTTTTTTTTTCGCCCCTTTCGCCCAGTTCAGTGTCAACCAAAGTGGGGAACATATCGTCTATAGTTTTGCAACAACCCGTGAGTGACCTGATCTTTTTCTTTGTGGGGTTTGTTAAAGAAAAATTTTTTTCCACTTTTTCCCTTTGGCATCATTTTTCCCACTAAAATTTTCTGTGCCCCAAAAACTCGAGAGTCAAAAACCGGCACAAATTTTTGGGTTGGTCGCATTTAAACCCAAAAACTTGGGAGTCAAAAAAAAACACTCGTAATTTAAAAAAGGGGGTTACTCCATGACTTTGCAGAAACCCAAAATATCGTAAAAAAACTGACTGAAACCACATTCAGGGAGTTTCAGGGCTCGGCACCCTTTCCTAGAAAAAGAAGCGGGGGGCTTTTTGCAAACCGAAGGGGCATTTTCGTCCTTTGGGAAAAACCCCCAAAAAGGGGTGTTTAAAAATTGTTTGTTTTTTCCTTGTCCGCTTCACCCATTGGAATCTACCAGTAGCCTTTTTTTTAAAAGTCTATTTTCCCCACAAAAAAATTTTCCTTCTGAGAGCTGAAACGAAGTTCTTAAAATGTCTGGGTTTGGGCTGGGTTTATGAACACAGTGTTCTTTTTTAAAATTTTCCTGTAATCGATGCAGAACCCCCCACCGAGCCATCGGGGTTTACCCAAACCAATCCCTAACGGGTAAAGCTGTACGGAATGTAGAAGGGTTTATGACCTTGAACCAGCTTTTACTTTGATTTCTCTCCCCCACAAACCTTTTTTTTTTTGGCCAATTGGAGGGGTTTATGGCCCGGGTTTCGCACGGTATTTCGGGTAGTTAACTGAATACTTGGGGTTTCCCAATCCCATTCACTGTACCGGGGGAAAATCTTCAAAAACACCCTGAAAGTCTTTCAAAATTTCTTTGAGTTGTTCTGCCCTGACTTGCAGACAAATCATTCGACAGAACACTTCATAATAGGTTTAAACCTTTGATAGACAGAGTAGGGGGGGTTACAAATCATCGAAAATGGTGGGTTTTTCCCAATCCTACATTTGGGGTGTTTTCACAACCTTTTATCCCGTCCCTGTAAAGTTACATTGGGTACAAAATCCTCACTGAAAATATCTGTCATGTTTTACATCATTTTTGAAATAGCCCCCTCCCTTCAACTAAGGGTTTATGGCAAATTTTTACGTTTAAAAATTTTCTTTTTCAACTGGTTTACATGGAAAACCTTCTCAGTTTTTTTGCCATTTTTATCTTATAATTAATTCTGAAAGTTTTTTTGACCACCTGAAAAGGACCCTTCCACATAACACAACTTGTTTTGTTCAAACTTTTAGTAGTACAAACTTTTTCCCCCCACACTGAAGGAACTCCTTTGCTTTTTTGTCTGCCAAAAAACCCCTTTACACATCTGTTTTTTTTATCAGTGACTGTTGACAAGCTCACATGCAACCTTCAAACATTATTTCAGTTCATAAACGTATTGGTAGACAGTTTTTAAATGAGGTATGTCCGTCTTTTTTTGTCCATTGTGTCATCATTAGATCAAAGGACCCCCTTTGGGGATGTCCGAAAAAAAAGCTCGAATGGTGAGAATCCCCGCGTTTCGTTCGGGATTTCCTGTAATTTCGAAAAGCAAAACCGGGTAAAAACGGGTCCCATTTATGGGGGGTTCCCGGGCCCGCAACCTTTTTTCCCAAAATGGACTTTTTAAAAAGTTCCATTGAAACTTCAGCCTTTCCCTTTTGATTAGGGGTGATATGGCTGGGTTTAAAAGGGAAAGGGTTGACAACATCTGTAAATTTCTCTCATGAGATCGGAAAAGAATTGCTTCCCACCCCCAAACCCCAGAGAATTTTTGTCTGGGAAAACCCCCTCTGGAAAAACATCGCAAGTAGGGGTTCAGCGACAGACACTGTATCCTTTTTTTTCAGTGGAATCGTTCTGGGTACCTTGTCGCTGTATCCACCAAAGTTAAGATATGGCGATATCCGGAAGAAGACGGTGGAAAAGGCTCAACAAGATCAATAGCCACCTTCCGAATGGGACGGAAATGAGAGGCATTTTGTGCAAAGGGCACATGGGACGCGACTTTCTGAGATGTCTTTTGGCAGATGTCACATGAGCGGCAGTATTCCGTAACTTCCTTTGTGACACCTGGCCAATAAAAGAATCAAGAACTCTCTTTAATGTTCTTTTGATTCCACAGTGACCAGCGAACAATGCATCATGAGCCGTGTGTATACTGTCTCTCTAAGTGGCTTTGGAACGACAACTTGTTTGTTGTCCTGTCCAGGCACACACCTGTAGAGAATGTCAGAGTCCAGTATGTATGTTGGTTTGTCCGTTGGTATGTCAGTGACAGTCTGTTTAGCAGCAGAAAGTATTGTCGTCAGCGTCTCGTCTTTTCCCTGCATTTCTTTTAGATCATCTGGGGTAATTTGGAGTTCATCCAGTTTTGAGACTTTTAGCGGCTTTGTAGCCTTTCCCTGCTCTATGACGTCTGATCTGGTACCACAAGACAAGGAATGAACGATCCTCCAGCACCACCATGTAGTGTAGCGACACTGGCAAATTGCCCAAGATCAAGTCGCAGACTGGGTTATCGATAACACAGGCGGTGAGAATCCGGAGTAGTACGGTGTATCGACCGAAATTTTTGCCAGCAGAAACGTTTCAATCTTACCTCCAAACGACCTACACTTTTGGACAGTGTTGAGATACTGGTTTTGAAGCACGAAAGATTTTCTTACACAGCGGTGGTGCACCCAGTGTCTCGCAAAACCAAAGCCTGCAATCCGTTGATCCGTTTTCTAACACCAGTCCATCAACCGATTGATGTGGTGCCAAAACAAGGCCTTCTTCACAATCAGTGGAGACTAATGCGGGTTTTGAATCATTTGGTTTGAAAGGGGTATTCTTTTTCAAATGGAACTTGCCATCACAAATGAAACATCGCATTGTTTGATCGGCAGCCGACTGATAGGTGTTACTTTGTGAACTTCGGTTCTATCCACGAACTGACCCAAAAGGTCTACGCGGTGGTCGTTGTCCACGACCTCGGAAGTTTGCTGAGAAGCAACGGGTTTTTCCGGCAGTGAGTACTGGTACTGACGAAAGTCACTCGAACCGCGGAAAGATCCCTGTCCGTTCCTAGGATAGGTATATCCTGAGGACCCAAAATGACCACGATTTCCTTTCCTGTAATTTCCCTGTCCGATGGATAGTACATGACGCATGAGACTCAAAGATGGAAAATTCTCCTTTCCTAGCACGCCCTTATCTGGGGGGCGATACAATACTGATCAGCCATCTGACACATTTCCTCAACGCTCTCAAATGCCTTTCTTTAAGGAAAGTGGCCAGATCTTTGCTCACGCTCTGAAAAGTTGTTTCTTAAGAAGGAGATCTCGCATGATGAAAAGTTGTTCGTTTTTGTAAATCGATCCATCGATAAACATGATCATACGGATTAAAAGACAACTCTCCTTTCAGGCGCAC
>JAFLJL010009504.1:0-43619 GCA_018398815.1 Conus ventricosus
GGCCTAGAGACTCGAACCTGTCAGACGGGTCTCTTGCTGACCATATACAGGTGAGCGATAGATAGTTGGGGAAAGCTACAGGGGGAAAACTTAAAGAAGAGAAAGAATTCATATGTTGAATTGAGAAGCGCTTTATAGAAGCGGAACTAGATTATTTTATCTCTCAGTGTAAAGAGAGATACAAGTGTGAAGACTATTTTATCTCTCAGTGTAAAGAGAGATACAAGTGTGAAGACTATTTTTTCTCTCAGTGTAAAGAGAGATACATGTGTGAAGATTGATTTGTCTCTCGGTGTGAGGAGAGATACATGTGTGCGAATTTATTTGTCTCTCAGTGCGGAGAGAGATACAGGTGTAAAATCTGTTTACAAGTTGTTGTTGTGACTTAGTAAAGTGTTTTCCCTGAAGGAGAGGGAAGAAGAAAAACATTCGGTAGTGCTCCTTTTGGGTGATTGGAAAGATTGCGTGTGCGTATGGAGTAAATGCTGTCATGAATGCGGGTATGCAAGAGTGACAGTGTGACAGTGTGTGTGCATGCGCACGCACTCTGGATTAGAATTCCCCACTTTATATTCACTTCATCGACTGCTAGGACAAGACGTTTGACAGCGTGGACAGAGAGGCACTGTGGATGCCCTGGAACCTTGTCATCCTGATCCACGGTACCTGCCAACACATTTCATGCAGACAGGCAAAAGATACAGGCAAGGAAAGACTGCCCAAGCAAACGCGAGGACGTCTCCACATACCCTATCCAAGCTGTCACTGCACATTCCTTGCAAACATCGGCTTGATCAGCCACCTGCGAATCAACTAATCGTCTCAACCCTCTCAACTCCAAGATTACTGAAGTGGTCCTCGTCGACTAGACGGACGAACAACATATGATAATTATGCTGAAAGAGTACGAAAGAGTACATAAACCATTTTTTCAAAGATCGGTATTAACAACACGTGCACAGTTTAATTTCTGCGGTTATGACATACAGCTAGAACAGATCTCCTTGTTTCCTCACTTCCCCCTCCCTTCCTTTACCCCCACCCTGCGGAAACACGCTCTACTGCACTGCACGTGTTTTAACGAAACATGACAGGACAGTGTTGCTACTGCTCAGGGCCATGCAGATGAATTGCAGTCTTTGATAGCTTTGTAGGACTGTACACAGCCATTTAGTACTGCTCGAGTTTCACGTTCATTATGCAGGCGTCACTGCGTGAAGACAAATCCAAACACGCAACACTACGTTGGGTATATTACGAGGTCTTATGAGGACAAAGGTTTACAACTACATAAGGAAAGGATTGGTGAGAGGTTATGTGCGTATGCACGTGCGCGTGCGCGTGCGTGTGTGTGTGTGTGTGTGTGTGTGTGTGTGTGTGTGTGTTGGGAAAGGGAAGGAAGGGGGCATGTGTGTTGATATGAAAGCAGGGATGTTTGCAAAGTCTGCATGCACGAATTATAGTGCATATATTTATGCATATTGTGTACGCACAAGCAATGTATGCATGCAGTCACCTGTACGTACAAGTGTAAAGGAAGTAGCGTACATTTTTAGCCTATGTTGAGACCCTGATTAAGTGGTAATGACAAAAGAGCAAAAGGATCCAAATTTTCAAAAAAGGCCACACACACACACACACACACACACACACAAATGCGCGCGCGCGCTTGCGCACGCACACACACACACACACACACACACACACACACACACACACACACACACACACACACACGTGCACGCGCGTGCGCGCGCGCGCGCACGCGCGTGCACACACACACACACGCGCACAAACAGAGCGTAAAAAATGCGCTGCAATATAGTGTAAAAACAGCTGTTCAACATTGCCTTTGATCAGTGAATACATGCGAAATGTTCTACCACGAAGTATACAAATAATTCTCTTTTATTCCCGATGGCTCAAATTATTATTGTCTTCTTACACCAAAAACACAATCAACTACCATCTATCACCGAGTACCCAGACAAGTCTTCTGTCACTGAGCACACAATCAAATCTCCGAAAACATCGTGTATACTAACAGTTATATTCTGTCTCTTATTACTTTAATCTTTGTTTTCGGTCACTAAATGCACACATACAGTTCGACAACGCACGTAGCTGCAGTCTCACAACCGTTCCGTATAAAGCCAGCATGGTGTTGACAAACTATATCATATCAGGCAGCAGTTGTAATTCTGAGCTCTGCACTGTGGGCAGAAAGCGATGAAGAACACTTGGTCAAAGAGAATGTCTTTATACGGTTCAAGACCACCCATCTTATTTTGCACGAAAACCCCCCTTTTCACATACAAATCACGTCCTTCTCATATCAGTTTTGGCCAAAATTAACACCTGTTTTCTAAAAAAAATTAACACACAAAAACCTCTAAAATTGACGTAATTAGTACTTTAAAATGGGGGTTTCCGTGCAGAATAGGATTTGGTGATAGTGAACCCGTATAAAGACATTCTCTCCCTCGACTAAGTAAAGCCTTTAATCAGCTAGACAGAGCATTCTCACAGGAACGTTTGACCTAGTTTACTGCACTGCTTTGCCCGAGCGTTCTTACAGGAACGCTTGACCTAGTTTACTGCACTGCTTTGCCTGAGCGTTCTCACAGGAACGTTTGACCTAATTGCCAGCCCTGTAAACTAGGTCAAACGTTCCTGTGAGAACGCTCAGTCTAGACCGCTGCTGTGTTCATCTTTTTCCAACCAGCTTACAACTGGCTTTGGCAGAGTTACATCAGTTACTGCTGTAGCCGAGCTTTTATGACTGCTCTAATCGCTAGTAGTAGTACATCCGTCATTGTATATTGGAGCATTTATTAACAGTCAAACACTTTTGAAAATTGACCACATCTTGTTCAATATTGCTTTCAGTGTTTTCATTTTTTTTTGAATCAACAAACCTTTAAGATAGGCGCTCATTTTCAAGGCAGTCGTTCGTTTTTTTCCTTTTCTCCGACTTCTAGAAAAAGCAATGCTTCTTTTAGGTTTCACTGGTAGAGAACATGCTTCACCTAGTTCCTTTTTTGACAAATACTCTAACATGCAGTTAAAGTAAAACTTGTGATCTTGAATAGCGTGAACCTGTTCTTCGGTAAACTCTTCCTACCAGCCATTGTTAAAATAACAGCCAAACACAGTAGTTGATAGGAGCACAGTCAAACACAACCTTCTCTCATGACAGTCAGTGAGAGAATGATGAAAATCTACCTCTGCTGCAGGACATGCGCATTGCGACAATAGATTTTTATAGAATGATTGCTCATGATCACGTCACATATGAGTTGCACCAGACATGAACAGTCGAGACTGAATTGTCACAATGCGCAATAGATTTTTCTGGAATGATTGCACACGGTCGCTCAACATGAGTCAGGCCAAAAAACCACGAGACACCCGAAGCGTTCACTTAGTCAGCGCCTGTTATTAATCGTTTGACGAAGCGCGTTGCATTGTGTGTGTTACAGGTCCATGCCGCGGCTTACTTATTTTTTAATTGTTGTTTTTTTTCTGGTTTAAAAAATGAAGGCCGAAGTAGCTACAGAGCTTATTAATATACTTTACGAGTTGGATTGGGAGAGGGAGGATTATAAAGATCAGTTAAAGAGCAGGTTTGAAGAATTAATTACTGATCTTTTTTAGCGTATAAATATACGAGAAAGCGTAAAGCAGGCCATCAGTAAAATACCATATTCTTGGCCCCAACCGGCTATAATGTTGTTTGCCATTTTAGTTGATAATATAGCCCTGAAGATGTTAATCTGACTGTTTCTACTAGCCCTGAAGGAGTGACTATTCGCTTTAATGAAGATCAGGTTTTACGATTAAAAAGACTATGAGTAATAGCTGAATTTACAATTACAATTATTTTTTTTATTTTAGATTTAAAAATGGCTGCCGAACTCAGTGAATCTGATTTAAGAAATTGTAATGAACTATTGACGAAACAATGAAAGTATTTAAACATTGATTTTAGTGAATCTGGGTTTGAGAATGATGTAAACAATATAATAAAAGATCATAGTGAACTATTTGACAAAGCAATCAAAGTGATGAACATTGACTGTAGTGATTCAGAAAAAGCTAAAATATTAGCAGTGTTATTGTAAGGTTAACGTGTCTTGAAGTGTTGCAACGCTTGGGCGAAGAATAAAAGCATGTTTTACTTACTTTTATATACATTTATTTTTTTAATTTACGTAAATATTGTGGCTTTAAAAATGACGACCACAAGTAAATTCGAGGATGGGAAACTATATACGATGGAAGAAATATTTAGCAGTGACAAACAATTAAGCAATACGTTTAGTGAGGTGGACATGGACATCATTACCCCTACAAACGTTCATGAAAGCGTGGCACATGCTATCTCTAAAATCCCAGAGTTTCTTCAACGCAAGCCACCAGTAAAAGTGCTGTTGGCCGTTCTGATTGATTATATAACGCCTGATGGCAGTAACATGGACGTCTGGGTTTCAACTAAACAGAAAGAAGTAATTAGCTATCACGACTTTAACTCTGACTGGGGTGATTACATGCTTACACAGTTTAACCATGCAAGTGAGGAGGCAAAGTTAAGGGGTTCTGGCTGGTCTGAAGGGACAGTCCTTGAAATTAGATTGAGACAAACAAAGTTCTATCCTATAGTTGGCAATTCTTACCTTCTCTTCCAAAAGAGCTAGAGTTAAAACGAGCAGTCTTGAACATACATAATTTGACAACATGTGTTTTATGTGGTGTGTTTTAGCGCATTTATATCCTGTTAAAAATCATGCAAACAGAGTTTCCCAAATTTTGAAGCACACAAAGAAGAGCTGAACTTTGATAACATAACCTTTCCAGTAAGTATAAACAGTATATCTCAGTTTGAAGAGCAAAACAAACCAATTACTGTAAACGTATACGAATGGTCTGTAGAAGCCGATTAGTGCCCCTAAGGATTTTCTCCCAACGCTCCTACTTTAGGCGAACC
Source organism: Conus ventricosus (assembly GCA_018398815.1). NCBI lineage: Eukaryota > Metazoa > Mollusca > Gastropoda > Neogastropoda > Conidae > Conus > Conus ventricosus. The sequence goes on from JAFLJL010009504.1 coordinate 4,988, forward strand.
ACTTAACAAACATGTAGACTTGATACTGTTTGCAGATAGCAAAGAGCATTATGTATTAATCAGAACAATAAGCAGACTTATGGCTTTTACATCAAAGGATAATCTAAACAAGGGCTTTGTAGAAGTGTTTGGTCAGAATCCCTACTATAGAAAGCAGCTGCCAGTCATAAGAACATTGTAAAGTTTTGTAGACTGTGAAACCAAACTCCTCACACCTAAACCAGGGTCTAAAGTTAGTTTTAAGAATGTACACAAAATGCAAATGAGCCCGTACGTGGTTTATGCTGACTTTGAATCTCTTGCCACAGTACTATGGTCCACAACAGCAAGAACAAAAAACAACCTTATTAACCACCATCAGATCTGTTCTTATGCGTTTATTGTTGTTAGGTCAGATGGGTGCACACACGCCAGAGATTTACAGAGGCCCAATGCAGCTAGTAGATTTTTAGAGCAGATGAAACAACTTCGAATCAGCTATCCAACAACTAAATCTTTCAGACATTGTTATGACTCCTGAAGACCAAGAACGTTATGACTCATCTACACACTGTTGGATTTGCGGCTTAGAGCTAACACCAACAGTAAAGACGTACAGTAAGAGACCACGATCACATTACTGGAAAGTTTAGAGGGGCTGCGCACAACAATTGTAATCTTCAACTTAAGGTTGATCCTAAGACATGGAAACTGCCTATCTTCTTTCATAACCTTACGAGGCTACGATTCTCATTTATCATGCAAGCAGTGACTTCTGAATATAAGAGGGTTACCTGCATTGCACAGTCTTCAGAAAAGTACATGACTTTTACTCTTGACTGTTTATCCTTTTATGACTCTGACAAACATCTGATAGCAAGTTTAGTAGATAAAACTAGCGGGATCGCATACCAGGACTTTCCAATCACTAAAAAATACTTTGACCCATCTTTGGTGCGTTAAAGGCGTTTTTACCCCGATGGAATTCATGAAACTCGATGGGAAAATTGGTTTGATGGAGGACTCCAATTTACTCCCTAAAGGCGCTTTCTTTTCTAGTCTTAGAGGCAAAAGACATAACTGATCTTGAATATGGAATACGAACAGAAAAGCCATGGACGAATTTTTACACTGTGAAACAATGGGTGATTATCTGATCTAATATTTTTTTATAGGCTGGTTAGTGTGGTTTATTGGCAGACGTTCTTTCAGAATTACAGATCTACATGCATGAAACATTACTGATATAGACTCATCACATTACATCTCTGCGCATGGGTCCTTTCTTGGGATGCTTTCTTAATGTCTACAAACATCCAGATGACTTAATTTCTGATCTGCCCACACTTCAGATGATAGAAAGTGACGGGCTAAGGGGAGGTAATAAGCATGGCCCTCACATCCCTTACTGCAATGGCTAACAACAAATATTTAGGACGAACTATGTTCCACATAAACCATTCCAACTATTAATGTACTTACGGACGCTAAATACTGTATGGCATGGGCTATGAGCCAGCCGCTTCCATTACGTAACTTTTAAATGTTTTAAAAGGGCCTCTTGATGTCAATTCTGTGCTAGGAATATTGTCACAGCTTACGCCATGATAAGCCAGCAGGATAATCTTGGAAGTAGACTTAGAATTATCCTTAAAGAATTACACGATCTCCACAACCGAATTACCCCCTAGGCCGCAGATAAGATTTAAAGATGACCCCACAGGAAACCGCCTAAACTTGTTCCCATTATTAGGCACAAATACTAAATATGTGTGCCATTACAGACTGTTTCAGTTTTACCATAAGACACGGCCTGAAACTGATGCTGTTCATAGGAATAATTATCTGTGACCAAAGAGGCTTTATGATAACATACATTAAGATGAAAACTGATCTTAGAACCTTCTAAGCACTGATGCTTCAGAAAAAAGGAACTTATTTAAAATAATATGACAACAGATGTTTTTGGCAAAAAGACACATGGAAAATTTCCACACAAAAGTAAAGATGTGGAATGAATTAGTTACAAAAGAAAAACAAGCAATTAAGTTTTGCCTCTAAATCCATCTATCAAGACTCTTCTAGGAAGATTTAACGACAGCATGGTTGGCATTATGAATGAAGGAAAAAGGATGTTTAAGTTGGTCATGCCTGTGTTTATCGGCTTCTACTATTTGAGTTGGTCAAAAGTTATTGATGTTTAGAAATTTCTGTACGGTCTACTTTAAACCGACTTGTACCCAGAAGCATGAGTCCTTTACACCAGACACTGACCTCTTTTTTCTAGACGTCCCTAAACAAGAAGACTTCTATAAGGACTTAGAAACAGAAGTAGCTAAAGGAGATGTGATGGATGGCACGACACATGTGACTATCCAAAGACAGTACTTTACATTACAAAACTGTTAACTTGGAAAGTGTTTGGAAAGATGAAGGATGAAATTAATGGACACGGTTTATAAATGAATATGTTGGTTTGCGGTCACAAGCATGTACAAGCGTTGCCAGCCAGACTTCTGTAATGAAGAAGGCTAAAGGCATAAGTAAGAAGTTGTCAAAAATTAAATATAGCTCACGATAAACTACAAGCAGCTCTCTTTGCGAAAACAAAGTATTTTATCACATAATTGTTAATCTATCGATATAACTCTTCATGAAGTAAACACCAACGCTGTTACAAGGTAATCACTAGTCTCTAACAATAAAAAGGAGACTTACGTCAGTCCTGGTTTTTATGCTTTGGTCATTGGAGAACTTATTAAAGTTTAACTGACTGGACATTATACTAGAGTACTTAATCGTAAGACTTAACAAGATCCTTATCTTAACAGAACCTAACAAGAAATTAAAGTTAAGAACCTAACTAGTACTTAAAACTAGAACTTAATTTTTTTGCACTTACTTGTAATTTACTTGCAACTTCCTAAAACTAAAAAGTACTTTATATAACTAATGCTTAACTTGTACTTATCTAGTTCTTAACTGTACTTTACTTAGTTCTTTAAAAAAACTATTCCTTAGAATATGGGGTCTACAACCAGGGAGGTTGTTTACTCTTTTTTGCAGAAGTTGGTTCTGCTTCTTTTATCTAGGCCTTTGTGGGGCTTGTTTTGTAACTTTGATGATAAGTATGGCGTTTGGACATTTGTTTGCTAAACTCCCCCACCAACAACAACAGATCACAATACATAATAATAAATCTTTATAGTATGTTTGTGATTGTGTTTGTTGTTAATTGGGATGTGGCGCTTTGACGACGATGTTGTATTACTATCTAATAATTTTTGTTTTGCTGATTTGGTTTGCTTTTTGCAGTCTGTTCCATTCAGCATCAATACGTGCCAGGATTTTTAGTTTTTAGTAACTTACTCACTTGTGGTACATTCACTTGTGGTACATTCACTTGCCCTGCGGACTGTACTTGCGGATTGTCCTGAGGACGTCGTCTTCTCCTGATCGCTCATTTTTTTTATTGCGATTTAAATTTAATTTGATCAAAATTAATATGATTAAAAGTAATTAATCCCATGATGATTGGGCATAACATCGTCACAAATCTGTAATACATGTCACATGCAGAGTTTCTAGGGACTTGTTTAAAACCGTGAAATTTTCTTGTGATAAGTCATATTTTAAACCTTCTTCTGAATCAACCATCAAGCGCCTTTCATACTTACTAACTTAACATATAAAACTAATCATTGTCTGACCCACTGATCTAACATTTTTTACCCTAGCTGTGCTTCATACCTAGCGTAGTATTTATCATACGTCTGAAGTAGACAGTTGTTTTTGAAATCTGTTCAATACTTAGTTCAACGCCTAATACTGTATAGGTTTTTCAACACGCAGGCAGAGGAGGGTATCATCTTTCTTTATGGCATTGTTGCTGAGTAGCCTACGGGAGTAGTCTGCTTGCTCCTCACACTTTAAATAGTTCGTCACAATTCCATTGTTAAAAACAATTAAAAAATACTATAATACTTTTTTTAAAAACCATGAGTTTAACGCGGTTTAATTATGCAGTGCCTATTGTTGTGGTGTTATAGTTTATTCAACCCTTGCAAAACTATATGTGTTGTTAGGAAAATAAAACCGCCCCTCCCAACATGGGAAAGATAGAAGATTCGACCCCACAAAACTAGTTTGCAACCTTATTTTTAGCTTTAACAACAAAAGATTATCTGATTAAAAAGCACATAGACAGCCTTTCGTATTATGATTATTTTAATTATTTTTTTAGTTAATAAAAAGATGAGTGAAAAAAAGATTATCAATACGATTTACCACTCTGCTGTAATTAGTGGCCTTAGTATAGGCTATAGCGTGTTAGCAAAAAACATGTTTAAAATGAAACCGGCGGATCTAGGAAGGTTAGACATTGAGGATGTTGTTAAGGTTATAGTTGTAATTACTGCAGGGATTGCGTCAGAGAACTAGTAAATACCAAGACTACCTCACCAGCCCTCACTAGTTCGGGCTGGTGAGGTAGACTGGGTATTTATAGTTCTCTAACTAGTAAACCCTACAAACATTCAATAACCAAAAAAAAAAATAACGATTATCTACAAACAAACATACTGTGTAGGATTATCCGTTTTCAATACTAATTTACTAAACTTTTCAGATTTCAGTTTTTGCTTAATCCTGCGTTTTTCCTGATCATTCTCAATAACATCATTTTCACGCATACATTCATCAAATGCATCTCTGTCTTTCATGTGAAATAAAACTACAGTCTTTAACTGTTCTCTAAAGTCTTTTAAAACCGAGTTATATTTTGACATAAAATCCACACACTTATCGAGCATGTCTTCCACTAAAGGCTAGTTTTGACAAAGTTTTTCTTTTTTTAACTATGTCTCTTTCTGCCGAACAGTCATCTATAATAAATAGTGTCTGCGTTCCCTCAAACAATTTATTAAAGTGTTCTAGACACTCACTCAGTTTATTGCAAGGATCAACTAAAAATATGTTATCATCTATCCATATAAACCTTCTATCGTGATATGTTTTGTTCCATTTAAGTGGGGGGCAAAAATCCCAATATACAAAATTATAACGAAAAAACTGTTTGTAAAAAGGTCGAGGAAAATTTATTTTTTCCCCCCACAACCTTTTGTCCACAATAAATGAACAATGGGGTTTTTTTGGGTCTTAAATTTAACTGCCCAAATGGGTTTTATAAAAAAATTTTTTTTTAATTCCCCAGTTATTTTTTTTTAATCATACCCCCTTTGTCAGAACTTGTTCAGTATAATTTTTTCCTAAAAGGGCCCAAAAATGTGAAAGTTTAAAACCTTTTTCATTTCTGAAAGTTTTTCAAATTTAACTAATTTTGGATTTTGTTGCTTTTTTGTTATGCCCTTAAATTTCCCTCCATTGTGAAAACGAGGGATGGAAAATTTTAAAAGTTTGTAAACGGCCTAATTTTTTTTGGCCAGCTAAAAAAATTCCTTCAAAAGGGGGTGTCATGACGCCCACACCCCTCCATTTTTTCCCTTAAAATCTTTTAAAAACAGAAATTTCAAATCCCAAATTGGGACGCGTTTTCCCAAATTTTTGCACGGGGAAAGAACTGTAATTTTGTAAAAAGACCTTTTAAAAAAAACCGTTTCTTTTCTTTTGGAAAAGTGGGGGTTTTTTCCCCCTTGGGCTTTATTTCGATCTTTTTTCCGACTATTGTCCTCTGGCATAAGCCTTATAGTAAAGGACCAATTTTAAAAGTTTTTTCTAAAACTTTTTGAGGCAAAAAAATTTTAAATGGGTTTAAAGAATTAAAAATTTTAAATGCCCCATTCTAAATATGGTTCAAAGTGCCATTTACTTCATTTTTCCGAACTTTTTTATATTCAAAAGGGCCAGCATTTTTTGCTTTGGGTTGCGTAGTTGTTCTAGTTTGGGAAAAACCTTTTGGGTTTGTCGCCACCTCTTTTGGTTTTATAACCCCATCTTTAGTTTTATTTCAAAAACCTTTAAAAAAAGGGGCCTATCCCCACCTTTTTGTTAAAAGTCTGCAACGTCTGCAAGGTTTTTTAATTTTAAATTTACCCCTTACAGGCGCAATTTAACCCCCAAATTTTTTTCCTGGCCCCCCGAAAATTTTTTTTAGTACAGTTTATTTTTTTTTTTTCCAAAAAACTTTTGTGTGGGTTTTTAATCACTTTTTAAACGATTTTCCCCCCCCTTTTTTTTTGGGGTCTGTGTTTTTTAATAAAAAAAGATTGCCCTCCCAAAAGCAAATTTTTTTAAAACTGTAAATTGGGGAATTGTATAATTTCATATTCCCCTTTTGCAGTTTTCCCCCTGACGGAAGACCTTAAAAAAAAAAAGGGGGCCCTTTCCATCATAAAAAGTTTCATCAGGCTTAGCTCACCCAAAAAATGAAAAAAAGAAAAATGAATGAAATGCAAGCGAGGGGTTTTTTTTTCCCCCTCAAAATTGTTTCGTCTGGCCAATCTAAAAAATAAATGTCCCTTTGTCAGTTGAAAAAGCCTAACTTTTTAGCAAAGGCTCTCCGCCCCCCCAAAAAAAGAAACCCAAAATTCCTTCTTTTTTTTCCAATTGAATTTTAAACATTTTTTTTGGGGGATTTGTTTTTAAAAGGTTGAGAGTAATGTCAAAGTTACTCATTGCTTTTTTTTTAGCGAACAAAAACCCGTAAAAAAACCATCAGGTATGTTTTAAAACTGAAAAAAAAATTTTTCCCCATGTCATTTTTTTTTAATTTATTTTTTCTTCTTGGATTTACAATTTTAAAACCCTTTCGACTTTGAAAAAAATTTTTAAAGGAGTGCGACCTTTTTGGGTTTCCCGAAATCTTTCTCAAAAAGCTGTTCAAAAAAGAAGGGGGTTGGGGGGTTGTTATTTTTAAAAAAAAAATTTTTTTAAAACGAAAAAAAAAATGGGGCTTTTCAAATTTTTCTAAGCAAAATATTTGTTGGGCCCCCGCACTACAATTTTAAAAATAAACAACGGGAAAAACCCCCCGACTTTTCTGGGGACTCGTCGGAGGGGCCTTTCAAGAAAAGGGTTTAAATTTATTTCCATTGGACAAAAAATCTTAACCCCCCTTTTAAAAAAAAACTACATCGCAAAGTGTGGTTCAGGAAACCCGATGCAGTTTTAATCAAACCATTTAAAAATTTTGGTGTTTTTTGCATAAACCGGGTGGGGTTTTTGTCGTTTGTGCTTTCTTTAAAATTCTTTCCTGACCCTTTTTTGGTGGGGTTCAGGTACGTTTTCTTTTTTAAAATTAAAACCTTTTGCGTATTTTAAATGAACTGAAAGCCCCAATTACCCAATGAAAAAAAACCGTTAAAAAAAAATTTCCCAGCAACCGAATCCCCCAAAAGGCTTTTAAAAGGGATCTGAAAACAAATTTAAAATAATTTTAAAAGCAGACAATTTTTTTTTTTTGGAAAAAAACTTGGATTTAATAAAGGCTTAGGGCCCCCCCTTTTTTTTTGGGGCGTGCCCAAAAAAAGATAAACTATGACTGGAATCCCCTTACAACCTCTTTCTCTTCGGGCCCCGGTGTTCCCTGGGGTCCATAGAGCAAGGCAAAAAAAAGCATGGACAACTTTTATCTTAGACACTTTTTGGGTTTTAACTAAAGCGGGAAATTTAAAAACGAATAAACGAACTTTTCGTACTTTTGTTTTGGGTTTGCTAGGTTGCAACACAAGCGGATCGACAAAACTGTTTCCTTCTACGGTTTTTTGACGCGCAAAAAAAAATTTACTTACCCACATTTAGGGGAAAGCCTTTAAATTCAAAGTTGATTTACCTTAAAGTAAAAAAATTCCCAAAAAAAAAATTTTAAAATTCGCAAGATCAAAAAAACCCTTTGGGCTGTTGGCATTTGGTTATACATGTGCCTTGACCTAAAGACTCCAGATGGGTTTCAATAAAAAAAATTTAAAACAATGAAATCCTTGGGGGAAAAGGCAATAAACAAAAGGGTTTGGGAAAAAAACGACATAAATTTGAGCCATAAAAATTTACAAAAAATTTAAAAAAAAAAAGATGACCCCCCAAAATTTAAGTCTTTTCCAAATTCCCCGGGGCCCAAACCCCCGAAACTTTTTAAAAGACCAAAAATTTCTTTTCGCGATGACCATGAATATGAAAAGACACCCAATTTGGGTTGTTGGAAAAAACTGGCCCTAGGTTACTTGGTTTTTATCTTATAAATATTTTCCCCAATTTTTTAAAGAAACCCAAATTCCCCTTTAAGTGCCTGGCCATAAAGCCAATATTTTGGGCCTTGCAAAAGAAAAAAGCCACTAACATATTCCAAATATCCCAGGAAAGGTCTATAGCTTTCCCCCGGCTATTTTTTTTAAAAATTCCCTCGAAATATGATAAAGCTGTTTTTTTAAAAAAAGATTTATCAGGCCGATGGGGCAAAGGCGGGGAGGCACTGGATTTTTGACCACCGCCGCCTGTTTACCCAAACACCAGTTTTTTACTTTTTAAAAAAAAACCAAAGGCATTAAAACACTTGCAAATGTGAAAAACCCCGCCTCTCTAAACATTTTTTCGTTTTTCGTTTCCCTAGCTTTTTGTTTTTTCAATAAAATTTTTTTTGGGGATTTTTCTCTAATTCGCTCTTTTTGAGTTTGTAATTGTTCTCGGTTAGTAAAAGGACGTTTTTTTGTTGCTAAAAATTTTCTTTTTTAAACTCTTTAGTTTTTTTAAAATTTCTTTTTTTTTAAAAAAAAGGGGGCCCTAATTTGGGCCCGGCCGTCACCCCAAAAGGGGAAGTTTTTTTTTTTTTTCCTTTTTCTTTTCGCTAAATCTAGTTCCCCTCATTTTGGGCTGAATTGTTTTTTAAATTTTCTTTCTCAAAATGCTTTCAAAGCATAAATTCAATTTCTTTGTTAAGGGTACGGGGGAATCGTGTATTTTTTTTTTAATGTTTTTCCCCTTCTTCTTCAGTGGTTTCTGCTTTATTGAAATTTTTTTTTTTTGACTGTTTTTTGTTTTAAATCTTTAAGTTTATGTTTTGTTTTGGGTTTTAGCTTTTGGGGGGAGTTTTTGTAGCTTTTTTTTAAATTTTAAAGCAACTTTTCCCCCCATCTAATTTTGGTTTATTTAAACCCAAGGGGCGTTTTCCGCCGTTGCCTGAGCCTTTGTTAATTGAAATCATGCCTCCCAAAACCTTGATGGGTCTTTTTTAAAAACAAAAACGGAACAAGTTTTTTTTTGGGGTCTTTTTTTCACAACAAAAATCATTAGGGTCAAAAAAATTTCGGGAGGTTTTTGGCCAAAAACTTTTGAAAAATGCCCCGGGCCGAACTTTCTGAATTTTCGCGCCGCAAAAAATCTGGAGCGATGCGTGCAAAGGAGTCTTTAAACCATGCCCGTCCCAGGATTAAAACATCAAAAATTTAAAAAGTCAATTCCCGCCATGTTTTTAAAAAATTTAATTTTTTAATTTTTTTTTTTTAAAAAAATTCACAAGCATTTTTTGGCTCAAACCCGGGCCCCCCATAAAAAGAAAAAAAGAACCCTTTGGGTAAAGGGAAAAATTTAAACGGAATATTACTGTTCCCAAAAAATCCATCAATTTTGGGATGCAGAAAATTTTTTTCTGTTAAAATTTCCCAAACCCAAAAGGGGGAAATAAAAGTGATTGTGCCAGGCCTGCCGCGTTTTTACTTTCAAAAAAAAACCGTTTTCAACAAAAAAGCCCAAAAAAAAAAATTTTGTCCAGAATCTGGCGGGCAACCCGTTAAGAAAAATTTTTTAAAAAAACTTGGGGGGCCCAAGAAATATTTTCTTTTTCACTTTTTCCCCCCCCCCCGACATATTTTTAACCATTTCTACTTAAAAACCCGGGGGATAAAAGGGCCCGATTTTTGTTTTTTAAAAGGGGAAATCGAAAAAAAAAGTTTCGCAAAAAACACAAAATTTTCCTAAAGAGCAAAGAGGGCAAAAGAAAGAACCGAAAGGGTTATCTTTTTTGGAAAATTCGCTTTTCCCTTTCCCCTTAGTTTTGGGGTTTTTTAAAATTCTAAAGCACCATACTTTAAAGGGGAGATTAAAAAAAAGTTTGTCAATGAGCAAACTTTTAATAAATACAAACGGTTTTTAAAAACTTAAAAAAAAACCGCGAAAAAGTAAAAAAAGAAATTTTCTGACACCTTTAGTTTTTAAAGTTTTTTGGGAAATTCAAAATTTTAGAAAGGTAAATTGAGCAACAAAACAGTAAAAATTTGGGCCAATATATTAGGGAAAAATTTCCCCTTCATCATTCAAATACCCCAAAAGAAAGGGTGAACGTTTAAAAGGAATTTTAATTTTTAGTTCGCAGAAAAGCTCCAAAAGGTATTTTATTGCTGGGTAAATTTTAAAAAAACCTTTTGCAAACGGGGAAAAGGGGAAAATTTTTTTTAAATTCCAAAAAAAAAGGAAAGTAAAAAATTTTTCGTTTGAGGGTAGCCCTTTAACCAATTCTAAGTTGGGGGTTAGACCTTATCAGCATTTTGACGAAATAAAAAAAAGGGTTTGGGGGTGGGAGGTGTAAAAAAGGCCAAAACAGCAGCCCTTTGGGGTTTTAAAAAGATCAACCCCTTTCCCAAAAGGTTGGGTTTTTGGAGATTATTTAAAAAAGAAAATTTAAACTTTTTTAAAAGGTTTGCCTTTAAGGTCAACAGAGGATAATCAGTTGAAAGGGGAAGGGGGGGGAAAAACGGTTAAGAACGTAATAAAACATTCAAAATTGGGGAAAGAAAAAGGAAAGTCGATAAACCACTTAATGTACATTTGTTTTTATTTTTATGCCAGCTTTTAAAATTGAAGATAAAGAAAAAAAAATGCAAACCCTAAAATAAAATTTTTTTTTTAAATTTTTTTAAAAAAACATGGCTGTTCCGCATTATCCAAAAAAAAAACCTAAAAAGAGAAAGCAGGGCCCAAATCTGCTTTCTATAGGGAAAGGGAAAAATCGACTTAAAAGGGCCTTTCTATGAGGGTAAAAACCCCTGAAGGGGAAAAACCTTCAGATTAACCCAAAATTACAACCCAAAACAAAAAAACCACAAACAGGGCCTTTCAAAAAAACAAACAAAAAACCAAACGAAAAGGGCCTTCTGGCCTTTAATGCGTTACTTTTGTTTTTAAAAAATGGGAAAATCAACTGTAAGTGCTTATTTTGCAGGGGAAAGTGTAGGTTTCTTAGCCCAAAAGGCGTAGGCCCCACCGCCAAACCTTTTTCCTCAAAGGGGTTTGTCTTTTAACCTTGGGCCTTGGTTTATTAATGTAAGTGCTGCTAAGCAAAAAAAAAAAAACTAAACTCCCAAAAAAAACACAGTAAGGTTTTAAACTAATAAAAAGGCTAAAATTTTGTTCTTTCAAGCTAAAAAATAAATAAAAAATAGCTGAACTTTAAACATACAGTGAAAAAATTTAATCGTTTACAGGCCCGATTTTTAAAAAGGGCATACACAAAAACAAAAGATTGATCATTCAAAGAAAGGGAAGGACAACTTTTTCCAAAAACAGGACCAAACCCAGCGGGAAAAAAAAAAAGGAAGCTTAAAAAAAAGTAAACGAAACATTACACATGTTCTTTAAAAAGCTCCAAAATTTAAAAACGCCAAAAAGGGGGTTTTTTTTACTTTAGTTTTTTGACCCAAGAAAAAAAAGACTGGTTTTTTATTGATTCTGATTAAATATTTAAAAATTTTAATTTTTAAATTTAAAAAATTTTTTGTTAGAAAAGAAAAATCACTGGATTAAAAATATAGAAAGGGCCAACGAATTTTTTTGAAGCAAATTGGGGTTTTAAAGGGGAAGAAAATTTTTAAAAACAAAAGCTTTTTAAAAAGATATCAGTTCTAATTTCATTAAGGGGTTTAGCAAAAGCCCTAAAGGGAAAATGGTTTGGGTTAAAGCCCTTTAATGCTATTTTAAGTTCCCGGTTAAAACTCCCAACAATAAAAAATTCCCACCGGGTTAAAAAAAATAAAAGTTTAAACTGTTCCCCCCAAAAAACGACTATGTAAAATAAAAAGAAGAAAATCCTAGGGAAATTGGGAAAAATTCCCGGGCCTTAAAAACAAAGAAAATATTCCTTTTTCTAAAAAAGGGGGCTTAAAAACCCTGGTTTTGGGCCAAATGTCCAGCCCGGGTTTCCAGTTGAAAAGGGGGCCCGAAAGAAAACCAAAATGGAGGCTCGGTTTGGCCCGAGGAGCGAAGTCATAAAAGATCAGAAAAAAAAAACAGGCTTTTGTAAAGCACCGATTGTAGGGAGGTCTTAAAAAATTTTCCCCTCCTCCAGCATTAGTTGGGAAAAAAAAGCAGTTTTTAAAAAATAAAGAATACAGACAACAAATTTTTATTGGAATTTTGGTGTGTTAAAACGCAAAGGCCTTTCATTACGGGCGGGGGCCCAAAAAAGGCCCGGGGAGAGTGTCTAACTATAAAGGGGCCCAAAGTCAATTTATCTTAAAATTTTTGTGGAAATCCTTTCTTTTTTCCCTGGACCCCAAAAATTTAAACAGTTTGAGGAAAAAAAAAAAACCAATAACGGGAAAAAACAAAAACATGGGTTGAGGGAAACAAATTTTTTGCCGATTAAAAATGTCCAAGAACGTCCAAACGATTGGCGAAACCAAAGGGAAAAGGTTTTGGACTTTCTACTGAAGTTTTTCCCCCCACAGGGGTACTTTCATTAAAAAATTGAAAAAGCAAAAATTAGTAGACTAATTTCGCTACTTCAAAGGATGGGGGAAAACCCAAAAATTTTGTAGTAAATTTTAAAACAAGAAATTCCCAAAATTTTTTTCCAAAGGCCCCGCAAACGAACATACGAAAAAATTGTTGGGGCCCCACCCCGTTGATTTAATAAAGGAAAATAATTCCGGCCCCCAACCCCCGGGTTTTAAAATTAGTTTTAAAAAACTGGGAAAAAGGGGTGGCCCAAAAAATCCATATGTTGTTTTACGCAGACTTCGGCTCACTCATTGGTTTTTTTATTTAGGGACCCAACCCCCACAGAAACTTCCAAAAAAAAAAAATTTGTGAGTAATCCCTCAATTTGCTCAAATTTGATTTATTGTTGTCCCAAACGGATGGGGGCTCATTTTAACCCCAGAAAAAAAAAAAGAGGGGAAAACCCAAATTGGGGGCTAGAAGGGGGTTTTTTGCGCAATTTCAGGGAAGTGCGTAATTTTGTTCTAATAACGAATTTATCGATTCAAAAAGGCACCTGAAGACCAAAAAAATTTTGACTCAGCCACCTCACGTTTTGGAATTTTGGGGGGTTTAGGCCTCCATAAACGCAGCGAATCCAACATAAGGACCAAAGATCACATTAGGGGAAGTTCAAGGGGGCTGCCCCACAGTAAATGCAAATCTTCAAACTAAAGGTTGACCCCCAAAAACATGGGAAAAAATTTCCCCTCTTCTTTCAAATTTTTTCAGGTTACGACTCTCATTTAAAATTAAAACAGTAACCGCCCCCTTTGGGGGAACATTGGGTTTTAATTCATTTTAAAAAGTTTTTTGTTTTTCCCCTTTAAAAACAGGGCTTTTTATGGACCTAAAGGCAACACATGAAGGGGTTTTATTAGAGTCACTAGCTATTTCCTTAAAATGGCTCCCCAAAAAAACAGAAGAATATTTTTTACCCAACTCTCGTTAGAAGGGGGTTTAAACCTTATTAGTTAATTTAACTTTGGGAAAGGTTTGAAAGAAGATACACCCTTTCCCCTAAAGGGGGCGTTTTTTTTTATCTTAGAGGAAAGGCCCTCAGTTTCTGTTACCAGCAAAGCTAAAAAATTGGCGGGGTTAAAAGTTTTAAAAAGATGGGGCTATAAGATTCATAAATTGAAAGGGTGGGCCTTTTGTTTGTTGGCGGACTCTTGAAAATTATAGAAAGACCTCCTTTAAACATTTATAAAACCTGGAAACCTTTCGCAAATTTCATTTCTGCGCCCCGGGGTGATTGGGATGCTTTCTTAAAATTTTTCTTTGGGGTAAAAGATTTATTTTTTGTTTTGACCTGCCAATGATTTAGATGATTGAAAAAGGATTTTCGTGGAGGAATTTTTATGGCCTCAAAATTTTTTACTGTTAAAAAAACAACAAATAATTGGACGACTATGAACCAAATAAAAAGTCTACTAACTCAGTAATTTTGATTTCAAACCAAACCTTTTAAAGGGGGGCTATGGCGCAATTTACTTCCTTACGTAACTTTAAAAAGTCCGGGAAAACGTTTCCCAAAAAAAAAAATTAAAAAGGCATTTAAAAAAAATGGTTTGGGCATTTTGGGGCCAGAATCAAAAGCGGGGGTTTCTTCCCAGAAGTTGATTAAAAAATTCCCATGAAACTCCATGCCCCGAATAATGACAAACCCAATTTTTAGAAAAAAGCCCCAAAGATGGCGAAAACCGAGCCGCCTAACCTTTTTGCCCAATCTTCGGGCCAAAAAAATTTTGTTTGTCATTTCCGGGCTTTACAATTTTTTTTTTAAGACCCGGGTTTTAAGTTTGGGGAAACCATTTTAAACGTATAAATTTGGGTTTTTTTCAAAAACAGTTCCTTTTCCCCTCATCATGAAAAAAACAATTGGGTATCAGAAAAAAAATCCCCCCCGATGCTTCAGGGAAAAAAACTTTTTCAACTGATGAAAACAGCTGCTTTGGAAAGATATGGAAATCCACACAAAACGCAAAGATGTTAAAAATTGGGTCACCAAAAAAAGAACGAAAAAAAATTAAGCCCCACTTTAAAACCTAATTTTTTAGGGGCTTCAGAAGATTTTACTTTTTACCGCCATTTTTTGGGGATTAAAAAATTTAAAAAAAAAAAAAAGTCAAATTTTGGAAAAAACCTTTATTTATTTGGGGTTTTCTTTTTTCAGGAATTTTCAAAGCGTTTTTTGTTAGAATTTCTTTAGGATTTTTAAAAACCCTTTTTTCCAGAGTCCAGAGTACTTACACAGATACAGACAGTTTTTTTTATAAATATCCCTACGAAGACATCTATAAAAACATGGAAATAGAAGTTGCTAAAAGGGCCCTGCGGGTTGGTTTTGACACATTTGATTAAACCCCAAAAATTCGCCTTTGCATTCCCTTTTTAAAAAGAAGGGTTTTTGGGAAAAAATGAAGGATGAATTATCTTGGGAAAAAGATTAAAGGGGTTTGTTTTGGGTTTTAAAGGGCCGGGAAAAAGTACAGGATTCCCAGCCAGGAAAAACCATTAAAAAAAGCAAAAGGGAAAATCTCCCCAGGGTTGTGCAGTCAAACATACTCTTTACAAATACAAAGAAGGGATTTTTTCAATAAAAATTACTTTTTTAACATGACAAAAGTAAAAAAATACATCTAATCTAAAATGAGATTTAAAAAAAAAACAGTTGTAAAAAAGAATCATTTGATAGAACAAAAAAAAAAAAGTGTGTTTGTTAAAACCGATTTTCAAAAGCAATTGGGGCTTTGGAAAAACGGCATAATTATATTTCATTTTTCGGGTTTTATTTTTCCTTAACTTTTTCCAAAGCAATTTATATAAACCCCCAAAAACAGGCAAATTTTTTTTCCGTTTGCCCTTTTGCCTCGGGCTTTTTTTTTAAAATTTTTTTCAAATTTTCTTTTCCCCTTTTTTTGAAATCAAAAAATTTTTGGGTTTTGGGTGGATGATCTGGGGCATTGGGAAAGTTTGATGAAATTTTGCAAATGTTGGGACTAATAAATAGAAATCAAATCAATTGATTCCCGTTTTTTTGAAGGGGTTTTTTTCCTTTTTCATTTTTGTTTCAAATTTTGCGGGCCTTTTTCCCAGGCTTTTTCCCTTTTAGTCCCCAAAAATTTTTCAGTAAATTAAATAAGCAACTGGAACTGTGTTTTGGTGGGATTTTTCTGCAGTTTTCCTTCACAAAAGTCTTTGGGGGGAGCTGGTTGTTTTGGGTTTTGTTGGTTTTTCGGAAAAAATACACAAAGGGGAATTTATTTTTTTTTTCTTTTTTTTTTATTTCTTTTTGGTTAAAAAACTTTCCAAAAATTGGAAACGGTTGCCCTGATGGGGGAAATTTCCCCTTCTGCCCACCCGGGAAATAAAAAGGGACCTTTTTTTTTAAACCAAACAGTAAAGTTTGCTGGTTGTTTCTGGGGTCCCCTTTAGCAAATTTTTTGTTTGTTTTTTTTATTGCTTGGGACGGGGTTTAAAGCCCCCCTTAAATTTAAAAATTTCCTTTCGTGTAGTTTCCCGGGGTTTTAAAAACGGGAATTTTTTGAAGATTTCGAAGGGCCGTTTCCCCCCGTTAAAATCCCTCGTTTACGGGAAACCCCACAACCCCAAAAATCACACAAACATCAACTTACAAGTTTAATTTTTGGGGTTTTTTGGAAAAAACCCTTTTTTTTTCATTGCGCGCAAAAAAGGGGGGCTTTTCTAACCCCCTTCTGTGTTGCGGGAATTGTCAATAACTCTCTGTGATACTGGGGAAAAAAAAAAGTTGGGTTTAGCTAACGTTTTGGGGTTTAAAATTTTAAAATTTTTGCCCGGACTGTGAAACCCCCGGAATTCTTTTTAAAGGTAACCCCCCCCCCCCCCCCCCCCTATGTTTCAAAAATAATTTTTTACTTTTGGGCCCTTTTAAAATTTTTTTCCTTCATCGACTTTTAACTTGGAGGTAAGTTTGCAGGGCCTAAAGGGGAAATTAGTTGTATTGGACACAACAGCAGAAGCCCCTTTTGTGTTAAGGCTCCCCAAACTTTGTATCTTGGAACCATGTCCCAAAAAAAGGTGAGTGCGTTTTTAAAATTTTTTTTTAATTTGAACATTTGGGGTTAAAAAGAAGGTCCATTTTTATGGGTGCGTTCGGTGTTGTATTACAAAGTGTTGGGGCTCGTTTTTGCCTAGGTTTCCCGGTTTAAAAAATTTTGCCAAATTTTCCCTTTTTTTGGTTTTGCCAAATTTCCTTTTGCTGTTTGTTCCTGGGCCCCCCGCTGCTGGGATTTGCTTTTTAATTGTGTTATTTTTTTCCAATAAACCTTTGGGGGGAATAATAGATTTTGTTTCTTTTTTTTTCAACCCAAAATTAAAGGCCCCAAAAAAAATTTAACAACGGTCATTAAAAAAAGGGGAATAAAAACGCGTTTTTTTTCATCTTTTGGTTTTTTTGAGGTTAAAAAAAGTCCCCTGAAATTTTTGGGGGGGGGAATTTCGGGTTGGTTTCCCGTTAAATAGAAAAATACTTTTTTTATTTTCTTGGAAACAACATCTTTAAAAAGTGTAAGGGTGCATTGGGCCCTTTTTTTCAGGTTCGTTTAAAAAATTCTAACTGCCAATTTCCCCTGCTTTTTTATATGATCTTGGGGTGAGCAAATTGCTCCAAAAGTTTGTTTGTGGGTTTTCCCCTCGGCCCCCCGTTAAGTTTTCTAAATGGGGGGTAATTATTTCCGCCAAAAAAGCGCATTCAACAGCACCACCTAACATCATTACGAGTGAAAACCCCTTTTTTTTAAAATTTTTTTTTTAAATTTTTTATTTGTACTGTTGGAAAAATTTTTTCCCTTTCTTAAACTAAAAAAATCTTTCGTAGCAAAAAAAACGTAAAAACATCTCAGCTTTGGGGGGGAGTCTTCAAAGTTAGTTTTGCCAAGATTGCTGGGTTTTTTTTTTAACGGCTTTTTTTAAACCAAAACCAAAAATGTTTTTCCCACCCCTTAAACCCCCAATAAAAAAGCAGAATGGTTTTACAAGGTTTGGGAAAAATTTTTTGGTGCCCTTTTAAAAAAAAAAATATTTATAATTAAAAAAAAACATGAACAGCGAGTTTTACTTCAGCTACAAAGCCCGCCCAAAACTGTCTTTGGGCTTACAAATTTAAGAAGTTTAAACCAAGCTATTAAAGCCCAAAAAGGAAAGGCTGCATTCTTTTTGGGAGCATGTGGGGAAAAAAAAAAAAGTTCCTCCGAAATTTAATTTTTACCCTAGAACAGAAATTTAACAGATGGGGCCCCAAGAATTTAAAAATAACAAAACAGGATGAAGCGCAACTAGGGGCAGAATGGTAATTAAATTTTCGGGGAAACGGGTTTTTAGTTTTTACACTAAACCCATCAGAAAAATTCCCCGCCCCCTTGATTCTTTAACAAGAAAATTTTTGTTTGAATTAACCCATGAACCAGTTTTAAAAAAGTCATTAGAGTCCAAGGGTGTTAAATATACTACCAAATTTTTGGGGAAAATTTTTATGCCGCTAAACATGGGGAAAAAAAACATTTTAAACAAGTAGAATTTTTTCCCCCTTTAAAAAAAACGACCGAAAATCAGCAGAACCAGGGAAAAATTGGGTAAAAAACATTGGGAAACAGGTTGGGGGAAAGGCCAGTAAAAAAGCCCCTTTCCGGGCGGTTTTCAGCGGAAAAAAATTAAAAAAGTGGAAAAACCAAACAAAATAAAAATTTCAAGCACATTAAAAAACTCATAATGAAAAAGTGCTAGAGCCGCAAACCATTGGGTTTAATGCCACTATAAAAACACCCGAAAAGGGTGGAATCACCTACAACAACAGCAAGTTGGCCCCAATTTTCCCCCCTTTCAAGGGTTTTTTAAAGGGGTCAATTTTTTTTGGGTTCAATTTCTGTGGGGGTTTGGTTTTTTAAGGTTTTTTAAATAAAATTAAAAAAAGATACAAAAAACCCAAAACAGTCCCAAAAAAACTCCCCCCTTTAAAAACGAAGCCCCAACAAAAAAAAGTTATGCCAAAACCAACCCAAAAACAAAAGTTCATTTTTTAACCATTTGAAATGCAATAAAACTTTATTTATACTGCAATCCTAACATTTCTGGATTTGGGGTTTTTTTTTAATAAATAATTTTTTTTTTCTTTGAAAAAATTGATCAGGCGGTTTTATTTGTTTTTAAAAAAAAGGAAGTCCCAAAAAATAAGACATGGAAATCTTTAAAAGACAATTTCCCAAAAACCCGAATTTTAATCAATTTCCCTTGCTTACAATTGGGAAAAACTTCCCTTTAAAAATCTATGCTGTCCAATTGCGTCAAAGACGCGAGAAAAACCCCCGACGGTTTACGCGTTTTTTGGAAAACGTTTTGTGTAAAAAAATTAGGCATCTATTTTTTAAAAAAAAAACATTGATTGAAATTTTTTTTTTTGACAAATTAAAAGATAACTTTAAAAAAGAACTTTGGGTTTTATTAGAGGAAGACTGGGGTAAACTTAAAAAGTGACTTGAGTAAGGGAACTTAGGATTTCTTGGAGGAAGACTTGGTAAGAAATTTGAAGTGATTGGGGAAAATTGAGTTTTAAAAAAAATTTGAAGTGACTTTAAGGGGGGTGCATGCGGGGGGGGGGGGCGGGCCCGGGGGGGGGTGGGGGGTGGCATGGTGTGCGCCCCACCTTTTTATTTTTTAAGAAACGGGTGTTTAGAATTTTTAAAAATAAATTTTTATCAAAAAAAAAACAACAAAACAACCCAAAAATTTTAAAAGGAGACAACAACAAAACGCATAAATTCAAACCGATCGCAAGCAAAAACACGCCGCCCCAAAAAACCAAAAACACAAGCATTTAAAATTTAAACCCTTTTTCGTTTGGCTGGGGGGGATGGGCCTTTTTTCCGCTCCTAAGGAGCGCCGGCTTTACGAGTGCCAAGTTCCCCCCCTCACTCTTGGCTAAAAAAGGGAACCCTTGGGCGCTCAAAGGCCCTTTTCTTAAAAAAGACTGTTACAAAATTTGTAATGCAGGTTTGGGTTTTTCCTCGTTTATGCGCTTTTCCCATTTGGAATTTAAGTACACTGGCCCAAAACCGCAAAATTTAAATTTAAACATGGGCAGTTTTAATAACGGGCCGCAGTATTCTGGCTGTGGGAAAAAACCCGGCCCGCTTTACCCTGTCAATCACTTTGCGGACAAGACCGCCAGCGGTTTTGTTTTTTTTTCTCTCCTCAAATCGACTGGCTTTAATAACTAAGAACTGGGCCCTTTGGTCTTTATTTTTTTCAGAGGGGTCATAGTCAAATTAAAGTTTTGCTTATTTGTACCGGGACATTTTCTTTTTTTTAGAATAAATTTTTGTCTATTTTGGGCTTCAAATTCGTTTTATAAGTTTTGTTTTATGCTAGGTTAAAGTGTGGGGGTTTTTTTGTCAGAAAAAAGCAAAAAAATGAAAAAATTTAAAAGTTTAGAAATTAGGGAATTTTAAAAAGAAAAAATTTCCTACAAAAGTATTTTGTTTGTAAAAACGTTTTTTTTTGGTTATTGAAATGTTTTTTAGGGGGGTTTTCTATTAGAGAAAATAGTAAATACCCCCGTCTACCCCCACCAGCCCGAACTAGTGAGGGCGGTGAGGTAGACTTTGGGATTACTAGTTCTCTGCGGGCAAAAAGGAAAATTTCCCTTTTTACGGGGAGGGAATTTTCCCCCGAAAATTTTTTAAAAATAGAAAGGGTTAATCTAGAAAATATTTTATTTAAAAAAGATGGGCCCGGAGTATTTTTATGGTAGGAGGAACTATTGTTTAAAAAGCCCTTTGGGCCCTTTTCCCGGAAGCAAAATTTTATGTTTTTGTAAATTTGGGGGTTCCCGGTTTGAAAAAAAGAGAAAGTATAATAAGGCAATGGAAAGGGTTTAGCCAAGGCCCAAAGACCCCTTTCGAGAAAAGGGCGAATTGCTCACTTTTTGACTTTTTTTAATAAAAAATTAAAAGAACTGGGGCATGCAGGCACCCCACTACAGACGTTGGTGAGGCAATGAAAGAGTATTTTCTTATGACAGGAAAGAAGTTTCTAAAAAACAAACCCCCTCCCGAACTGCTGAATTTTATGAAAAACCAAACAGAAAAAACAGAAAAAAAGCAGAAATTGGTTTTATTGGGGTGCTATGGGAGCAATCTATATTCCACATATTCAAAAAAAAAAAATTATAGTTTTAAAAAATTTAAAAAAAAAAAACCAGTTAAAATGCCCAAAAAGAAGATAGTTAAAATAGGGCAAAAAATTTTATTCCCAAAAGGGGATTTTTGGGAAAAGGGAAAAGGGGCTGCTATTTTAAAAACTAGTAAAGCCCCGCTAGGTTTTGAATCAATGGGGGAAAAAAAATGGGTTTCAAAAAAAAAGGCAATTTGGCAAATATATTGCCCCCCCCTAAAAAAAATTTAAAAAGGCCCTTTGATTTGTTAAATTTTAGTTCCAAAAGAAAACCCCCCAATTTGGGCTTGCTGTAAACTTCCACATACAAAGTTAGAAGAAAAAAAGGGTTTTAAATAAAAATCTGACAGTTGTTGACATGGTTCAAAAATACAAAGACCTGAACTTTTAAAAAGATTAAAAAAACCAACTTTCTGTGGGTGTGGTTTACAACAAAAATACAGCGAGGGGCCAATTTAAAATATCCTAGGATGATTCAAGTTGATGATGGAAAAGAGGGTTTTAAAGGGTCTTAAACCACTTTTTTTAAAAAAACAAACATGTTTTCAGGGTTTTGAGAGGGATCCCCGGCAACCCCGATCAAAACCAAAACCCTAGTAGAAAACTTCAAAAGAATCTAGCTTTAACGCCCGTTTACCTATCCCAAATCACAGTGGGGGAAAATTTTGGAAAAAGAACACGTAAAACAGAATGGGTTTTGGAATTGCCCGCAGTTTACGCGCCATTTTCCCAAAGAAGAATTTAAACAAACAAAGGGGGTTGAAGCCAGTAAAAGCAATCAAATTAAAAAAAAAGAAATTTCTGAAGAAGTCTTCTTTTTCTTCCCTAAAATACTGGTTCACTCAAAATAGTAGGGCACCACGCGCTGTTAAAAATAAAAAAAAATAAATAAAAAAATGCGACTCTGAAGGGTTTGGGCCCCCGGGGAAAAATTTGGCAACAAGGGGGGCGCCCCTCGATATTCAAGAAGGGTTTTTAAACAAAAGGCCCAAATTAGGCCCCGTTTAAAAGTAAAATACAGGGGGGAAATAAAAAAAAGAAAAACATCAATTGGGAGATCTCAAAAAAGTTTGTATCAAAATTTTTTTTTTTTTAAAAAGATTGCATTTTTTGGCAATCTTGTGGCACCCGGCAGTGAGGGTTTTCCCCAGCCTACAGAAATTTGGGTAAAAAGGGAAAGTAAGTGGCTGTCAAAATTTGATGGGAGGTATAACATGACCGCCCACTCCTGGTGAAACTTTTTTTTCAATCTAGTTTTTCCCTTTGGGAAAATTTTAATTACTTTAGGGTTGCCTTTTAAAAAGGGGTTAAGTTTTTAAAAAAAGTCTTCTTTCTTCTTAAGGGGGCCCCCTTCTAAATTTCCCCAAAGTTCTTTTTTGTTTTTTTTCCCCCCTTTTTCTGAGTGGTTCCCTGTTACGAAACCGGGGCCCCCGCTTCTCTTCTTTTAAACTTTTCAAGGTTTTCAATGTCCTTTAGATGGTAAGGGGTCCCCCAAAATGAGCAAACCCTATTTCCCGTACTGGTCTAACCAGTGTTTTTTTACAGGTCGTCTTTTAAAACCCTTTTGGGGGGCCCCGTCATTGATTTTTCCTGTTAAGAAAGTAAGAATTTTTTTTGCTTTCCTTTTAAAACTAAATTTAATGTTCTTTCCATTTTTAGACGTCTCAAGCGGACTATCAAATTGGACATGTTATCGCGCTATCATGGATTATAACTTTAATCATGTAGATTTATTTCCTCAAATGAACGAGCCAGAAAATCAGCAGAACAGGAAACATTGAATCAGAAAACATTGAATCAGGTGGAGAAAGTGACCAGTAAAAAGCCTCCTCATCCTGGGCGTGTTGCAGCAGGAAAAAAATTAGCAAAGTGGAACAAACAAGCAAAATTAAAATTACAAGCACATAATATAACTCATAATGAAAAAGTGCTAGAGCCGCAGCCAGTTGTTTCAATGCCAGCTATAAAAACACCAGAACAAGATGGATCACCTACAACAACAGCAGAGTTGCCTACATCTCCAAAGCTTTCAAGGTTTCTTAAAGGTGTCATTTTTGGCTTCATTGCTGCTGGGGGTGGTTATTACGGTTATAAAATATATAAACAAAGATACCAAAAACCAAAGCAGTCCAAACAATCTCCACCACTAAATACAGAAGCCGAACACAAAAGTATGCCAAAACCACCAACAACAAAAGTTCATTTTGATCCATTTGAAATGCAATAATACTTTATTGATACTGCAATCCTAACATACTGGATTGGTTTTTGATTTATTATAAATAAATTTGTTTCTTTGATAAAAATAGATCATGACGGATTATTATTTGTTTAAAATGATGAAGTCAATAAATAAAGACATGGAGTCTATAAAAGACATTTCCATAGACCAGAATTGTAATCAATGCGGTTGCTTACAATGTAAAAACTTCATTAAGATCTATGCTGACCAATATCGCGTCAAAGACGCTGAGCAAGACATCCTCGACGATGACGCGTTTTTTGAAGCGTATGTGTACTATATTAGACATCTACTATTTAAGATAAAAACATAGATTGTATTGTTTTTTTTGACAATTATAAGATAACTTGAATAAGAACTTGGTTGTACTTAGAGGATGACTTGAGTAAGAACTTAGAAGTGACTTGAGTAAGAACTTGAGGATGACTTGAGGACGACTTGAGTAAGAACTTAGAAGTGACTTGGGGTAACTTGAGTTAAGAACTTAGAAGTGACTTAAGTGTGTGCATGCGTGGGGTGGGGCGGGCGGGGTGGGGTGGGGGGTGTGCATGCGTGTGCGCGCACCTTTGATTATTTATAAGAAACGGATGTTCAGAATATAATATAGTTATTATCAGTAAAACAACAAAACAACAACAATGATAGCGGCGACAACAACAATAACAGCATATATACAAGCACGATCGCACGCACACACGCACGCACACAAACACACACACAAGCATTTAAAATAATCCCTTCATCGATCGGCTGGCGGATGACCTTTGACCGCTCCTACAGGAGCGCCGGCTTGACAGAGTGCCAAGTTCCCTCTCACTGCTTGACTAACTAGCACCCTTTGACTGCTCAGGCTTTGCTAAACAAGACTGTTACAAACTGTGTAATGCAGGTTGGTTCTACCTCGTTAATGCGCATGCCCAGTGGAATCAAGTACACTGGCCCAACACCGCAAATTAAGTAATCAGGTGACAGTCTAATGACGGGTCTCTGCAGTATTCTGGCTGTGTGGAAAATCCGGCCAGCTTTACCCTGTCAATCACTTTGCGGACACAGACGCGCCAGCAGGTTGTGTGTTTTTTTACTCTCCTCAAATCGACTGACTTTAATATACTCAGAGACTGGCCTTCGGTCTTCATTTGATCAGAGGATCATAGTCAAATAAGTTTTGCTTATTTGTACAGACATTTTTCTTTTTTTCAGAATACTTGTTTGTCTATTTGTCTATCTACTTCGTTTTATAAGTTTTGTCATGCTAGGATAAGTGTGTGGATTTTATGTCAGAAATAGCAAAAACTGAAATCTGAAAAGTTTAGTAAATTAGTATTGAAAACGAATAATCCTACACAGTATGTTTGTTTGTAAAAATCGTTATTTTTTTGGTTATTGAATGTTTGTAGGGTTTACTAGTTAGAGAACTAGTAAATACCCAGTCTACCTCACCAGCCCGAACTAGTGAGGGCTGGTGAGGTAGACTTGGCATTTACTAGTTCTCTGCGTCAAAAGACTTTCTTATTACGCAGGGAATTATCCCAGAAAATATTAATACATAGAAAGATTAATCTAGAAAATATTGATTTATAAAAGATGTCTGGAGTAGTTATGATGGTAGGAGGAGCTATTGTTAATGCCTTGGCCTTCTCTGGAAGCAATTATATGTTTAGTAAATTGCGGTCTGATGAAGAAAGAGAACGTCATAATAAGGCAATGGAAGATTTAGCCAAGGCAAGAGACGCTTACGAGAAAAGACGAATTGCTCACTTAGACTTTATTAATAAAAAGTTAAGAGAACTGGGTCATGCAGAGCACACACTTACAGACGTTGGTGAGGCAATGAATGAGTATTACTTAGTGACAGGAAAGAAGTTTCTAACAACACCACCTCCAGAACTGTCTGAATTTTATGAACCATCAGAAGAACAGAAAATAGCAGAAATTGGTTTTATTGTGGGTGCTATGGGAGCAATCTATATTCTCACATATTCAATCTAAAAATTATAGTTAAAATGTAATAAAAAAAACCAGTTAAATGCAATAAGAAGATAGTTAAAATATGGACAAAATATATTATTCTCCTAAAGGGTATTGGAAAGGAAAGACTGCTATTGAAAAACTGAGTAAAGCTGCTAGAGTGTCTGAATCAGATGCGAAAGACTGGCTTTCAAAACAGGCAATTTGGCAAATATATCTGCCCGCCCTAAAAAGAATATTAAGGCCTAGATTTGTTAATTCAGTTCCAAATGACACCACCAGATGGACTTGCTGTATCTTCCACATGACAAAGTTAGAAGAAAAAGTTTAAGTATGCTCTGACAGTTGTTGACATGGCTTCAAGATACAAAGACGCGGGAACTTTTAACAGATAAAATCTAAACTGCTGTGGCTGTGGCTTTACAACAAATATTACATGCGAGGTCCATTAAAGTATCCTAGGATGATTCAAGTTGATGATGGAAAAGAGTTTAAAGGCTCTGTAAACCAGCTGTTTTTAAAACATCATGTTACGTTAAGAGAGGATCCCAGGCAACCATCGATCAAAAGCCCTAGTAGAAAACTTTAATAAGAAAACTGCTGAACGCCTGTTTACCCATCAAAATCACAGAGAAATTATGGACAGAACACGTAAAACAGAATGGGTTAGGGATTGCCAGCCCGTTTTACGCGCCCTTACCCAAAGAAAAATTTAAAACAACAGGGTTGAAGCCAGTGAAGCAATAAATTAAAAAAATGCATTACTGAAGATGTCTTCTTCTTCTTCTTCCTAAAATACTGGTTCACTCAAAAATGAGTAGGTCACCAGCGCGATGTTAAAAAGTAAAAATAAAATAACATAAAATAGGGGCGACTCAGACTGTTGGCCCCCGGGGCAAATTTGGCAACAAGGGGTCGCACTCGATATTCAAGAAGTTAAAAGCAATGGCCAAAATTCAGGCCCAGTTAACAGTAAAATATCAGGGGAAGTAAAAAATAGAAAACATCAAAATGCAGATCTCAAAACTGTTGTTTTCAATTTGTTTTTTAAAGAGGGTTTGCATTGTGGCAATCTTGATGGCACCCGGCAGTTGAGTTCCACAGCCGTACAGAACTGGGATAAAAAGAATGTAAGTGGCTGTCAATATTTGATGCAGGTATGGTATAACACTGACCGCCACTCTGGTGCTTATTTTTTTTCAAAACTAGTTGTTCCATTGGAATATCAATTACTTTAGCTCTGCCTTTTAAAAAAGGGGTTAAGTTTAATAAAAGCTTTTTCTCTCTTCTAAGGGTTTCCATTCTTTAATTTCTCCCTGTTCTTCCTAGTATTCCCCTTTTCTCTGATGTGGTTCCCTGTTACGAACCGTGCTGCTCTCTTCTGAATCTTTTCAAGGTTATCAATGTCCTTTAGATGGTAAGGATCCCAAACTGAGCAACCATATTCCAGTACTGGTCTAACCAGTGTTTTGTAGCAGTCGTCTTTAACCTTTTGGGGGCAGTCATTGATATTCCTGTGTAAGAAAGCTAAGATGTTATTTGCTTTCTTACATACTAAATTGTAATGTTCTTTCCATTTGAGACGACTATCTATAATCACGCCTAAATATTTTGCAGCATTAGTTTCTTTAAGAATAGTATTATGGATAGAATAATCTGATCTAATTAGTGAGCGTTTGTTACATATACGCAACACTTGGCACTTTTGAGGATGAAATTCCATTTTCCAAGTTCTTTCCCACTCTTGTAAAGCGTTTAGATCTTCTTGTAGAATGCGTGTATCATTCTTGCTTCTGATTGTTCTATATACTAAACTGTCATCTGCAAAAAGCCTTATAGTAGTTCCAGGAGAGAGATTTCTACTTATGTCATTTATATAAATTAAGAAAAACAAGGGCCCCAGAACAGTTCCCTGTGGTACACCTGACAAGACTGGTTTACAATGGGATGACGACCCTTCCACAACAACTTTCTGCGTTCTCCCAACGAGGAATGATCTAGCCCATTTTAGCAAAGAACCGCCAATGCCAATGTGTTCTAACTTAAGCAGCAGGCCCTCATGGTCAACCTTATCAAAGGCTTTAGAAAAATCTAATAAAATTGCATCTATTTGCTGTCTGTTGTTAAGACAGTTACTAAAATCATTGAGAGTTGTTATAAGTTGAGTCTCACAACTCCTTCGCTGTCTAAAACCATGCTGGGCGTTATTTAAGAAATCATATTTGTCAAAATGGTCCATTATGCTACTATATATTATGTGTTCAAGTAATTTAGGAGTTAATTTTTTTAAAACAGCACTTACAATCATAGACATGGCGCCTAATTTGCAGGGGACTCAAAAATTCTTGCCGTTTGAACTAAAAGTAAGATACTTGTATGCTCCTGGAGAGGCAGAAGGCGATGTTAGAATTAGAGCCACAGACCCTATATGGAGCGTAGATGTATATGAAGTTGAAAGAATTATGAAAACAACCCCTCCCATGTATTATTTAAGAGAGACTCTCTCTTCTAAAAAGCCTGCCCCTAAAAGATCATTTGTCCCGCCAAACACAGTGAGTTAACAAAACAAATAGCATTTATTTTTTGCTAAACTTATTTTTTTGTTAAACGTATTTTTTCTTAACTTATTTTGGGCTTAACTGATCGTGTGTTTATTTTTCAATGTTCTGTTTAATTGCATCAGTGTCTCCTGTCGTGAAGTAAAAGTCTTTCTCCACTCCTTTTGAAGTTCAATTTTTTGTCGTCTATAATCCTCACCATCAGCCATAAGCTTCTGAAATTCTTCGTCTGTAATGTTTTCATCCTGTAATGATTTGGTTATTCTTAATCTTAATGAACAAAGTTTTGCTGATGCTAGGGCTACAATGGCAGTGTGCTTTTGTAATTTAGGAGTTAATTTTTTTAAAACAGCACTTACAATCATAGACATGGCGCCTAAACCTAACCCGAGACTCCCTAATGCTAAAGAGGCTGGCGCCCCAACCCCAGTAGCTAAAACAGCAACACTAGACCCAGCACTTACGCTAGCTACAGCTGATGAACCAGTAATTACATAAGAAAGAGTATTTAAAGCTTTAGCATATTTCTTTCTAGTAACTCTATACTTATCCAAGTCGCTTTCTATTTCCTTTTGAAGTTCAGTTATTTGCTTTAACCTAAACTGTTGAACCTCCATTTTAATCAAATTAATTTTGTAAAAATGTTCTTGTTCATCCTTTTTGCAGCACTTCACCAACAGAGTAAAACGCAATAAAATCAACATACTTAATGAAAATAAAGTCGAGTACTGTTAGTTTGTCTTTGTCAACATTCACAGTAACTTTGTCAGATGATGAAAAAGGTTTTATTTCATCCCCGTTTTTAGTAATGGAAATAACAAGCCTAAGAGGGCCATCCAAGTTTTCAGCCTTTATTTGTACTCCCCTTGCTAACACATGTTCTGGCAAACTAGAATTAGACTCCCCTGGAGTAATTAATAAAACAAAAATCAAAGTAGCAGTGTTAGGCATTGGCGGTTTTGGGATAAATTCTAGGGTTACTGTGTCATCCCCCACTTCTCCCCACTTCAACTAAGGTTTTCTTTCTGCTCAACACATATTCACGCATATATTTATCTATTACAATCTGCTTTTTCTGTTGTGTTCCTGGGACAAGACTAGTAAGAAAGGGGCCCGCATTTAAGGCTTTTCTAAAATTGTTTTTCTTATCAAAGTATACATTGGGGCTTCGCAAGTCAAATTTAAAATCCCAGTTTATTTCAGGGCGCAAGACCCAGTTATTGTCTTGTCTATAAAGCCTGTATTCATATTTGCCATAATCAGTTGTTTCTAGATTTCTTATTTGTTCTAGTTTAGGATATTGCTGTCTTTTTTTGTCTTCAATTTCTGTTCGTTTGTAAACCCCATTATGTGTGTATTCAAATCCATAAACATTTCCTGGCACTCCTATTAGATCAAACTCGGTTGTGTCTGCTAGGTCTTTTAGCTCTACTGCAACGCATTTAGGAGCTAGCTGCGCTTTTGATTCTGCCGGTCCCCGAGACAGTCTTTTTATAATATAAAAATTATAATAAACAAATTGTTATAAGCAATCAATAATAAACAAATTATAATAAACAAACGTATTGAACTGGGGGGTCAGTCCGTAAGCATAGCTTAGCGTGCTTAGATTTTTCTAACCGCTCTTTTATTTTTTTTAGCTCATCTTTGTCCCTTATTATATAATTTTCACTTAAACATTCTTCAAAACTATCTTTGTCCTTAGTGTAAAATAATACGACCGATTTTAACTGCGATCTAAATTCTTTTAAGACAGCATTGTATTTTTGAGTTAAGAGCCACACAGAAACTAAGGCGTGGCGCCCACTAAAGGCTAGCTTTGACAGAGCTTTTCTTTTTTTAACAATGTCTCGTTCAGCTGAACAGTCATCAATAATAAACAGTGTTTCAGTTCCTCAAATAGTCTATAGTAATGTTCTAAACAGTCGCTTAGCTTGTCGCTAGGATCAACTAAAAATATATTCTCGTCTGTCCAAATAAACTTCCTTTCTTTGTAAGACTTATTGTGCTTAATGGTTGTGCAGAATATAACAATGTGTTCGTAATGAAACCTGTATATTGTTTGTAACAAATCAAGTATGAAGACAGTTTTCCCACACCCAGCAATCCCGCAGATGAGAGAACAGTGCGGATCTTTAGGAAGAAACTTTAAGCTATCCATCTGTTTTTATTAGAATATTTCTTCTACATTTTAATAAGCCACGTCTTTTAGCCTGTTTTCTTCAATGTTTAACTGAGCATCACAAACCATAAACACATGCATTTGTATTGGTGCGTTTCCGTCTGATTTCTTGCGAATATTTATTTTTATACCATCTTGCCCTACCCTTTCTCCACTTCCAAACAATCTGTTGTCAAATGTGGATCTAAAATCCAGCCACAGCCCATATTTACTTATTAAGTAGTCTTCGAGTCTGTCCAGGACGGGGGAAATCGTGATGGTATTGCTTAAGTGCACTAAGTTGATGTATTATTAGTCAGGCTTAACACACCAAGGTTATCTTTGCACTCATACACGCATATGCACACTCATGCGCACACCAAACATTCACCTCTCTCTGGGAATGGGATGTCACGCATTCGATTCTTTCCTAACACGACTGAGAACAAGAAATACAATTTCTATGCTACTTGTAATTAATCATGAACAATCAATCACACACAATGAAATATCAAAACATAAAGATCAATACTTCCTAATCCGGGTTATAATAAAATGACTTCTTACCTGGCCAGGTTTTCACACACAAACCACGCTTTCACACCACACCACAGTTCTTGAAAGAAAAGTCTCTTCACGTCTTCTTTAGCACTGCTTGATGGTGACGCCCTTGGTTGACTGGTTCCAGGTTTCAGGACTGGGTCTTTGTGATCGTCTCTGGGATCTCGACGTAGAACGCTTCTTCTTCGTCTCTTTCACCCACCTCTGGGTTCAATTTCAGTTTGTCTGTCTTCACCCACATCTGGGCTTCAAACTTAGTTTCCTTCTCTTCCAGCTTGTCTTTAACTCTAAGACCTTGCTGTCTCTTCTATCTCCCAGACCACGTTTCTCTCGACGCTTTCTCTGTCCTGCTCACTCCTCTCCTCTCTCTCTCTCCTCTGCCTTCTCTCTCTCTCTCTCTCTCTCTCTCTCTCTCTCTCCTGGTGTTCTTCTCCTCTCACGTTGTTCTCCCTCAGTTTATATAGGGAGGGAAACAAAGGATTCCCTTTCGGGCCATGCCTTTGTCCACGCTGCTTCTCAAACCCCTAGTTCACAAGTACCCTGAATTCTCCATTCGCTACATTCTCCCACACATCAGCATTTACACACACCCCTACCTAATTGATTAGCAAACACACACTTAGCACCAGATGGACATCGAAAATTCCCGCCAACTTCGGTGGTCACTTAACACGGTAATTATCTTAAAGAGGGCTACGACAACCTCCACACGCATTCAGCCAGCCTGACAATAGAACCAACACAGTGACCCACGGCAACACCATCCGAATGAATCCAAGACTCCTGCTCTTCACTTGACTGTTTACACAAGAACCCCAGCTGACTGAGCATTTAGCGCTCACTTGGAGCGCCGAGGTCGTAGTGGTTACATCCCTCCCCCCTTTCGCCACCGGGCAGGTCCGAACTCACTCCTAGGTGTTGTTTGTCATCTGACCACTTCGGCCTCTTTCACACAGTTCGGCCGTGTGCGATGGGTAAGGTACCCTGGTTAATTGGTCTATTACCTATTTGTATACTACGTACAACGTCCCTTTGCCTCCAAGCGTCTAATGCCTTTTGTGAGAGGTTTCACGCTCCTTGACAGAGTCTTACATCATAAAGGCGAAGTTTTTTACATACACGATCAACTGCAGGATCCCTTTGCCTACCTCCAGCGAACAACTTTCTTATTTCATCGAAGTGTTGGTGAGGTAAAAGTCCACGACCCGAATACAACTGATCAGACTTGCCATTTATTACACAGTCAACCTTCTCAAATTTTGGGTTATAAAACGCTTCTGATTCTCTCTGAAAAGGGGTTGTTTCTTCAGTAAACAAAAAAAAATTCCTTTTAAAGACTTCAGAGACTGATTTAGATGTATGTTCCAGAGAGTGTCTCGCTTGTTTCTATTTTCTGTAATGGAGTGTATAACGTTTTCATAATAAATAACCGTTTTACTTTTATACTGGGTTAAGATTGTTCTGGCCAGTCCAGGGTTAGTAATAACATCAAACTCAAGAGAAATGTCGCTGACTGTGTATTTAGCTTCAGGATCTTCAGACAGAACGACAGAACCGCTAGGATTAAATGTTAGATCATAAGTAAGTTTTTCTTTTAGTGCGCCTTGGTAATATGGCATATGCGTCTTTAACAGCTCAAAATCTAGAGGGATGCAGAATCTGTTGCCAAATGCTTCTGCTACTGCCTCATCTTTAACATCATTCTTTGCATCCCCCGCTTTAAGCCTGTGCTTGAGACCGTTTGGGCTTTGTATTCCCTGATACACTTTCTTTTTCTTTCTTTTTTAGGCAGTCATAGGTCAGAATAGAGGGCAAAAATATCTGCCTCTCTTAGTACAAAGACTTCTACGCCCTCCAGTTTAATTGCTATACGATTAACGATGGCCCTACCCAAATTAGCAACAACAGTAGCATTAGGATCTGTCGATTTAATATCTATTTTGAATAATAGTTTAGCAGTGCCTGGCATTATAACATCGTCAGCGCCAAGATCAGGGAACTTGACTGTTAAAGCTTGTCCAGGCTGAACTGTTGATGGAGTATTTACACTAATTACAGTCTGCCTTATACCTTTTACGCCATGGGGTTCCTTCTCTTTTCTGTATGGATCGAGGTCACAACCGTATGAGTTCATTTTTTATAAAACAAAAAAAGAATATAAATAAAAAATATGGCTGAAGATTTTGACGCGCCTGATCCTATTGAAGAAGAAAGAGATCTGCGAGGCCCTTCATTTGACGAAGATGAAACAGAATTAGGTCCTTCATTGCGCGAAGAACTTGAAAGAGCAGCAGAAGGTTCTTCAATCCCTTCATTAGAAGAAGCAGAAACACCCCCTTCAGTTAGCGCATCTCGTGCAGAACTATTAACAAATAGAATTAACTCATTCTACATAAGCTTAGGACTAGAGCCTCCAGAAGGTCATAGTCCTTTTGATTTTAAGATAGATAAAAGCAACCATCTGTATATAAGAACTAGCAGAGGAAATTTTGTAAGAGTTACTACAAAGCCAGACCCAACTAAGTTTTTAAAACTAAACACAATTAGGCAGAGGATCCCTGTTGCTGACCAAAGGCGATTAAACTTTTTAAATTTAAGGCCTGAGGCTGTTAGTCTTTTACAGAACTTGGGGCAAGAGTTGCCGACACAATCTGAAATAGAAATGATCCCTTTTCAAGATTTAGGGCCAAGAATAAATGATGTGGCAACAGAAATTGAGACGGGTTTTAATGAGGAAACAGTCAGAAAAACATTAGAAACAATTGACGATTCTCCATTGCCTATGCGTGAAATCCTGGGGCTTAATGATCGGCTAAAGTCAATAAGGGGCGAACTAGAAAACAATTTGGCAAAACTTGGTGAGCTAGATAGAGAGATAGTAGAAGAAAAAAAAAACTCGCTGATGCAGATGATAACAATTTAGGGCAAGAAGAAAAGGCTAGAATACAGCAGAAAATACAAGATTTAATGCTACAAAGGGCGGCTAGGTTAGAAGTGCTGTCTACTAACAGAGCGCAGCTAGCATCACAAACAAGCAGAATAAGAGAAACTATAAACAGAATACTTTATGAAAATGCTACGCTAGCTGAAAGAATAAGGACTCTGTTCAGGGAACAGGGGATTACAATAGTTAGTATATTAACAGCCGTTGGGTTTGCTATCTCTACACTCGTTTATGCTTTAACCGGCAGTGCACCAACTGGACCAGTAGCACCTCCAACGCCTCAACCTGGTAAAAGTTGGATTAGAAAACAATTACATCATCTAGCAAACTTATTAAAGAAGTTAGCTGCCAAAGCGCTTGATGCTCTGCCTGGCATAATAGGTAGTGTTGTTAGTTGGGTTTTGTCTACTATACGCAAAGTTGCTGGTTATATGGCTGACCATCTGTGGACGTTAGGAGTGCTAGCTGCTGGATTAATTTTTAGTGAAATAAAGTATAGCTAATCCAGTAAAAGTTAAAAATACAACGAGGGCCGTCTTTTCGCTAGTATGACTGTCAGTGTGAGGCAGATCAACAGGCGGTGTGCTTTCTGGGCTGCTTTCTGGCTGTGGGGCGCTTATAACTGGATCGCTTTCTTCAGGGCTAGGTACTTTTTTTAAAATGGATGGGGCGGGTCTTGTGTTTAAGCCTTGATTGTGCCCTAAGTTTTGGTCGTCTCCAGCTATAAGGATTTCATTGTTATAATTCTGTATCATGCCAATCTGTAGTCTAAGGTCAGAGGGTAGCATGTATAATCCATGACCTACAACAAAATCAACCTTTGACCTAGCATGCGCAAGAACGTCTTGATACCTTTGTATGCTGGCAGGCAAATCAACAGCAGAGTTAATAGCATCTTCTAAATTGACTAGAAATTCTTTTCTGGCATCAAAGCCTGTAGATTGATCTACTATGCTAGACTTAGTCTGTGCTTGCGCTCCTAATAGACACCAAACGTATGTCCGTATGGAGTCATTAAGTCTTTGCACTCCTGGCATTGTTAGACCTTTACTTTCATCTAAGATAAATGTTGCCCAGGCATTAGGATGTTTTTGTTCTATGGATCCCAATCGAACTTGTTTGGTTGGTTGAAAAGAGGTGTGACCGGGCCAGTAGTCATAAGTATTGATGCTCGTTTCGATCTTAAACATGATTTTAATGTTGAAATAGCCTCAATTAGACAAGAACTCATGAACGAAACGATCGTGGTAGAAGAAATTGAAGAGTATGAAGTTCGTTCTGTCCTTTCAAAGATAAAAGTGCAAAAGCGGGACGCCCTGATGGCTTGGAAGGTAAACTCCTGAAATCATGTAGTTCGCAGCTTGCAGGTCCTTTTACCAAGCTTTTTAACCTATATTTGCAACAACACATTGTCCCTGTGATTTGGAAAACGTCTGTGATATGTCCTGTACCAAAAAAACGCAGTCCCCAAACTCTTAACGATTATCGACCTGTTGCTTTAACGTCTATTCTTATGAAATGTTTTGAACGGGTTAGTGCAGACTCGGGATCAGCTTGATTCCCTACAGTTTGCATATAAACACAACAGAGGCACTGAAGACGCCACACTTTTACTTCTCCATCATGTTTTTACACACTTAGAAAAGCCCAAGTCGTTCGCACGTATTCTGTTTGTTGACTTTTCCTCTGCCTTCAACACTATACAGCCCATCTTTTGGCCAGTAAACTAAAGCAACTTGACATCTCCTCTTATCTCATTCTCTGGATTATCGATTTTCTGGTAAATTGCCCCCAGTGGGTTCGCTTTCATAACTCTGTTTCATCCGTTTCTTATACATCAACGGGTGCTCCCAAGGTACAGTTCTTTCTCCTTGTCTGTTTACTCTCTACACTAATGACTGCAGAGGTAATAATGACAGCCTTATCATCAAATTCTCTGATGATACTGCAGTCACAGATCTCTCTAACTCAGATAGAGCTTTTAATGAAATTGTGAACAGTTTTACACAGTGGTGTGACACCAATTTCCTTGATCTTAATGTCCAGAAAACAAAGGAGCTGATCATTGACTTCCGAAGAAATGCTGATCCTATTTCAGATTTACTGATCTCAGGTAGCAAGGTTGAAAGGGTGACTGAATATAAGTATTTAGGTTCTGTTATCGATGACAAACTTACATTCACTTCTAATTCTTTCTCTGTGTATAAAAAATGTCAGTCAAGAGTGTATTGCTTACAGAAATTAAGATACCTTGGAGTGAACGAGTGAACTGTAACGTTTTAAAAGCATTCTACAGAAGCAATATTGAATCTGTGATCACTTTTTCATTTTTAGTGTGGTATGGTGGATTAAATGTGAAAAACAAATGCTTGCTGGAAAAGATTGTGAAACGGTGTGGTAAGATTATTGGTGTTAAGCAACAAAGTTTAGGAGAAATGTTTGAAATAAGAGTGCCTAAGAAAGCTCAGAAGATTGTATGTGATGAAACCCATCCTCTGTTCCCCTTTTATGAAAAGATGCCTTCAGATAGACGATTCCGGCAATTGAAATGTGACACCAACAGACTGAATCGTAGTTTCTTGCCTATTTCAATCCGTTCATTGAATAATCACTGACCTGACCATCCTGAGTAAATGTTTAATGCTGTCGTTATAAAGATAGAGGAGAGGGTGAGGGCGAGACTTGGATAGAGAGAGAGAGGGGTGGGGATGGGGGTAGGGGGGGGGAGAAGAATGAGAGTGTAGATGTTTTGGGGAGGGGGATGATAATCAAGTGACAATAATTTTAAAATTACCTCAGTTCTCATCCCGTGTAGATTGTGTGTGTGTGTGTGTGTGTGTGTGTGTGTGTGTGTGTGTGTGTGTGTGTGTGTGTGTGTGTGTGTGTGTGTGTGTGCCCCTTTTTTTACGGTTTATTTTAGATGTACAGCTGTTTTTATTAAATTGACTGGATGTAAAATGGAGTGTATGTTGGGTAGAGTTATTGATTAGTTTGATGTGAAAATAAGCCTTACTTTATTTATATTGTTTTTAAATGTGTGGGCATGTGCAGGTGTGAGTGCATTTGCACATTTTATATTATTCAATGTTGTGTACTCATATGCCATGTGTTTATGTGCTCCCACCACAACACAAAGTTCTTATGAAAGAAAATAAAGTGTTCTTGAATTGAATTGAATATATTCTCTTTTTGCACCCCACAAATACAATGTGCCTAACCCATGATTGCGGTCTAACTTTTGTCTAAAATCAGTTGAAGGATTAATGTTAAATTCGTTGCAGATTCTTTCATATGCATTATTGTCCATTGGCTTTTAAATGGATTAAACGCGTTGTCGTTAGGGAGGGGCACTTGTAGTTCAGTTAGTATTCGTCTGTACTGGTAATAAACATGAAAGTTATATGCTGACCTTACTAAAAGATTGGGATGGTTTAAATGGTTTGCATATGAAACACCACAGCCAGTAGTTGCGCAGTAAATGGCAAAATTTAACTGATTCTGAAAAAAAGCCATAGGGCGGGATGACCATGCTGATGGACTCTATCATTATATATTGGTGGATTTAAATATCTAGTTAGCGGGTTTACAAGTCTGACTTGGAAGCCATATGATCCATCTACTGCAATGGTTAAATTGCTAAAGTCCAAGATTTGGGGTTATAAAACGCTCCTACATTGTAAGTAGCACTTTCGTTATATTTAAAAGGTTCCATTTTTTTTAATAGTTTTTAAAATAGTTATAAAAAAACATGCGCATCTATATAAACCAACAAAACAAAAGTGTGTTCTTAACGTACCCAATTGACAATAGGCGAGGTAATTATAGGGTTGCCCTTAGAGAAATTGGGTTTAAAGTTATGTGGGTTAACATATCTGAAGGGGCTAAGAATAACTGGATTAATGTTAATGACGAACAAGGCAATCAAATAACTCATGTGCAAATACCTGATGGTTACTACAACTTTTGTTCTTTAAGAGAAGTATTTAGCGAATATGGTATATTGTTAACAATTAATGAGGCAAACCTCAAAATTACTATGAATTTTCCACTAGAAGAAAGAAGAGAGTACACTTTCCCTAAAGGCCTTGCTAAAATCTTAGGCTTTCACAGTAGTGGCAGAGATTATAGGTTTAGTACAAGAGAAGATGTTTATCAATTTAAAGGCAATAAACCTTCTGATTTTCTCATAAATCCAATTTTGTATGTCCATTTACAACAGTTAAGAACATGTGCTAATCTGTTTGCTGGCTGCCCGTCTACAGTTCTAAAGGTTTTACTACACGACTAGGGCAGGGGTTGCGATTATCAGTTATATACGTTTGACGGAGACAACCAATTTAAAGAATTAATGAGCGTAGATATAAATTCATTGGATGTAAAAATAACTAATCAAGATGGAAAGCTGGTTGTTTGTTCTGATTATTAATGCTGGAAGTAGAAGAGCGTATTAGAAAAGTAGTAAGGGCCCAGTCCCGCGGACGTTAATAACACTTTCGTTATATTTAAAAGGTTCCATTTTTAAATAGTTTTAAAAAAGATGTACATCTCTATAACCCAACAAAATAAACGTGTGTTCTTAACGTACCCAATTGACAGTAGGCGCGGTGATTATAGGATTGCCCTTAAAGAAATTGGTTTTAAAGTAAAATGGATTAACATATCTGAAAGAGCTAAGAATAACTGGGTAGATGTTAAGGACGAACAAGGCAATCTATTAAAACATTTAAAAATACAGACGGTTACTACAACTTTTGTTCTTTAAGAGAAGTATTTAGCAATTTTAGCATTAAGTTAAAAATTAATGAGGCAAATCTTATAATTACTATGAATTTTCCAGAAGAAAAAAGGGAGTACGTTTTTCCTAAAAGCCTTGCCCGAATTTTAGGCTTTTATGATAGTGGTGAAACATATCATATTAAAACACATATGTACTTAAAAAGCGGTCTTTATGAGTATGTGGGCAGTAGACCATCCGATTTTCTAATTAACCCAATGCTGTATGTACATTTAGA
This sequence comes from Conus ventricosus, assembly GCA_018398815.1. Classification (NCBI taxonomy): domain Eukaryota; kingdom Metazoa; phylum Mollusca; class Gastropoda; order Neogastropoda; family Conidae; genus Conus; species Conus ventricosus. The sequence continues at coordinate 43,326 of JAFLJL010009504.1, forward strand.
AGAGTTAAAAACAAATACTAATTTGTTTGATGGTTACCCATCTACAGTTCTACGAGCACTGCCGTCAACTAGGGTAGGGTTTTGCGATTATCAGTTATGCAGGTTTGATGGAGACGGTCAATTTAAAGAATTAGTTAATTTAGACATAAATTCTTTAAATGTAAAAATAACTAATCAAGATGGAAGGTTAGTTGTTTGTTCTGATTTATTAATGGTGCTGGAAGTAGAAGAACGTACTGTAAACCCTTAATTTTTATGTACCTGGAGAGAATGTAAATATCTTTGTTCACGATC